>JAEMWC010001652.1:5000-115000 GCA_016490735.1 Pachyseris speciosa | reverse complement strand
TTCTACAATAATTTGTTCGTTGCTGCTACAACTATTTTCAGAAACTATGTTTTAATATTGTGCTAGTCAAAGTTGATATTTTTTAGGCTTTCCAAGATGCTGTCAATGTGCTTTTAGTGTTCAAAGATCATCATGGACCACATGGCCTTCCATATGGTGGTTTTAGGGTTAACATACCAAACCTACCAATACTCGAACGCACTTTCTAATCTACGATTACTACTAGTTTTAGTTAGCTTACCTCCTAAATTGTCGTTTACCAAGCCTAAATGCTACACCAGATAGAAGTTACAAAGACATCGAACCACTGTTTCGAATCCGTCGAGATATCTAAGTGCAAGGATGCGAAACGAAAGGCGCATCCAACAAATAACACAATAAAGTAACTCCACTTGTAAGTGTGCGGTTTTCTTAGCACACGGCACTCGCATACTGCCACGGATATTGCAGGTCGGATGATCGAATCTCGCTAAGTCGATTTTATTTCTGTTTCCTTAGTTTTGATGATAGAGATTTTTAAAGCGTTTGCGTGCCTTTGTATATTTTTTGTTCGTTAGTTCGTAACACCATAAAGAATACATGTATTACCTTAAATCCTCGCGCCAACACCACTTAAATGTCGCCAAAACACAGCAGGACCTGTACTTTACTTGGTGGCTCGCTCGGAAAGCTGGGCCACAGAATCGTCGCCTTTCGGACGACGACCATCCTCCTCATAAACTTTGATTTGATTTGAATCAATTAACTTCGATTTTTTAAATAAGAAGGCATTCCGGGATAGGAATTTCAGGAATTGATAAACTATGTGCACTATGTTGTGATGTAAAAGAGGAGGATTTGAAAAAGTAACGTTCTTAAAGGAGACCGCATCTTTGCACGCAGAAATCTCGACGGATTCGAAACAATGGTTCGACGTCTTTGTAATTTCTATCTGGTGTAGCATTTAGGCTAGCCTCCCACGCAGTCGTTTTTAGGGGACTCGTATTTAACCTCCTCCCCACAAACGCCTGCTTACCCGAAGCCAACATTCCTTTCCCATTGTTTGACTTGCGGGCATCCTAGCCAATCACGATCGAGCAACTGTCTAGCGATGACAAGTAAAATTAATCCTTATGCGTGCTTCTTTCTCTCGCGAATTTGTAAACGTATCAAAGCGCTGGAGCCGATTTGTTTTTGAGCAATGCGATGTGTTACAAGAGACTTTCAAAATCTGAAAAAGCGAATAAGAATATAGACGCGACCAAGTTATAAATATGAAGCATTTCCTCAGTCGATCAAACATATAGTAAACCGACGTGAAATTATCCACCGGATTATCACACATGGTACAACAAGAAAGCTCGATCTCTCATGGTCTTGCATTAATATTAAATCAGATGAAATTCGCCCACACAGTGACCCCAAAACGTCCTGGAGAAGCGGCCAGAAGTTATCAAACGCCGACGACATAGACTGCGCCAATTCGTACTTTTTTCTTCAGTTCACGAGAAGCGAACGGTAAAATTATGCAGTTTAGTACTTAGAAGCTCGCTCGCTGATCCACTGCGCGCTATGGTCTACCGATGGCAAAGTTTCTTCCTCCAAATCACTCAGACTAACCGAAGATACGCCAGTACTTCTTAAACAAGAGGCTACAATTAGCCTAAACCCGGGCTTGCAAAAAACAGTATTGTATCCCTAACTTAGTGCTAAACAAAAGAATAGAGGGAAGTCTGTCTTTCTTACATCGGACGCATTGTGTTTAGCTTGTGTTGGAGTCTATTTCTTTAGACCCCTATCAACATATATTCCTCTAAAATACAGCTCAACCATTGAGCACAATAATTACAACACTTGTAAAAAATATTTCTAAAAGAACAAGAAAAAGAGAAACAGAAAAAATAAAGCCCGTGATATATACCACTAAAAGACATCGAACCCGGGTTAGCTGCGTCACAGGCAGGAACAATGACCTTTAGGCCACAGAGGTTTATCGTTATGCAAGATGATAAAAATAGTGTATTGATTCCAAAAAAAAAAAAAACTAAGCACACTTGTTTTCGCTTCGATGGATAATTGTTTGAGAAAGGAAACGCTTATCGAACGATGTTGGATTTTTTCGCATAAATGTGAATGGAGTCCCGGTGAAATGTGAGTAGAAAATTAATTAGCAGAGTGAAACTGTTTACAAATACATCAATCCAGGGTCATTTGAAACACAAGAAAGGAACGTTTCTGGACAGCTTCAAGGGACGCTAGTACATTTGTAAAATATAATCGCTTATCATTTAAAAATTAAAGTCCACAAATTGAGATATTGTAGCAAAATAGTAAATAAACTACCTGTCAAAGTCTCAGGGGTGTGTGATATCCCGTACTTGAGTTATTCAACAGAATGTACATCTCAATGGAGCGGATACGGGAACACGGCAGTCCATCTGGAGTTAAATTTTGGTCATGTTAAAAGCTTTCTTCTCCCTGTTGAACTTGCAAACATTCGTATAGACACTTGTCTTAACATATTAGTTGTTCAGACTTCAAAAACACAAGGTGAATCGACGTTTTCCGATACGTGACAACAGGCATCATTCTTGCTGTTGATATGAGATTTACACTCGAATCACTCGGCCGTGAAAGGTCAAACTCCCTTTGTCTGTAGTCTCTAATTTTTGGCGCTCCCCACGCGTCGCGTCTCCTCGCAACTTCGCGCGCGCACGTGCCCCCACAATCCGTCGCCAATCTGTCTACTGAAGCAGACACGGGGAAACACGGCAGTCCATCTGCCGTTAAGTTTACTCATGTTAAAAACTTTCTTCTCGCCGTTGAACTTCCAAACATTCGCATAGACACTTCTCTTAACATATTGTTTGTTCAGACTTCAAAAGCCAAAAGATGAATCGACATTTTCCCATACGTGACAACACGCATCACTGTTGTTAAAAATAGTTAGCGCTTGCGCAGAAACGCCGGAAGTGCCATTTGTGGATGATACTCGACGACGAAAAAGAAGAACCGTCGGTAGTTTAAGACCCGGGCGCCGCGCGAGACGCGCGCAGCCCGGGTAATAATTTACTTGGCCCTTCATCAAATTTACGAGAGGTGACACAACGGCTACAACATGACCAGCGGCGAGGATATCGAAGATTGAAGGCGAAGCTTACTTGATAAATAAGCGACTTTCCGTAACTAATCGGCATATTAACGAAAATATTATCGCTATTTCCTCTCTCAAAATCTTAAATTCAAGTCAATTGATAAACATTTAAAAAAGAAATTTTGAACGTAGAGCACACGGTGATCAGAGCTCGCTCAAGCTCTGTCTCCGCAGCTATCCCGTGAAAAGCGTCGTGAGGTCAAGGTCAACCTTCCACAATTTAGTAGGTAAAATGTGATTGGCTAAGCGGCGGGAAAGGGATGTTGGCTTCGGGTAAGCAGGCGTTAGTGGGAAGGAGGTGAAATACGAGTCCCCTAAAAACGACTGCGTGGGAGGCTACATTTAGGCTTGGTAAACGACAATTTAGGAGGTCAGCTAACTAAAATCAGCTCAATTTCTAATTTATATTAACGATTTGCCTAACTGTCTATCGTTCAGCGTACCTAGAATGTATGTTGATGACACCCACATTACTTATGCTGGTTCAGATTTACATCTAATTCAGTCTAGTCTATCTCACGACCTTGAAAATCTAAGCCTGCAAATGGCTTGTGTCTAACAGACTTACCCTGAACGCTACAAAAACTGAATTTATGTTGATCGGCTCCAGGCAAAGATTAAGTACTTTATCTGATACACTCGAACTCTCCATTGATAATGTTCCGATTGAACAAGTTTCCTCTGTGAAATCACTTGGAATATATATCGATGAATGTCTAACGTGGAACTCCCACATTGATAAACTGTGTAAAAAGATCGCTTCCGCAATCGGAGCCATAAAGCGAGTTAAGCCACTTGTGCCTCAATCCACCCTACTCAGCATATACAACTCACTAGTTCAGTCTCACTTTAATTAATGCAGCCCAGTCTGGGGTAATTGTGGCAAAACATTATCTAATAAGCTACAAAAACTACAAAACCGGGCTGAACGAGTAATAACTTCATCGAGCTATGACGCTGATGTCGATTCCTTGTTTCACAAACTCGGCTGGAAAAACTTGCAATCTCAACGTCAAATTCAGAAAGCCCAAATGGTTTTCAAGTCTTTAAACGGTCTGGTTCCTGAATATCTGACATCTAAATTTTCATCGCGAATTGAACCAAACTATGCTCTGAGGGACTCGGTTAAAAAACTTCTTGTCCCCTTTCCGAGAACTAATTACATGAAAAATAGTTTTAGTTACAGCGGCGCAACCCTCTGGAACAGCTTACCCTGTAACATTTAGGATACCTGATGAATTTTTACCCATTACAACTTCACCTCGATTTAAGTGTGTCATTGCGAAACCTCTGTATTTCTTGCCTGAAGGCGCAACTATATTCCTCTGGGCATTGAGTTCGAGTCAGTCGGAGTAGTGTTCGAGGATTACCGAAGTAGCGTCAAATAAGTTCGGCTGCACTCTCTTTAAAAAAAGTGAGATTTTAGTCCGGAAGCCCTTGAAACCAATTGAAAAGACTAGAACAAAGTAGTGAAGTTGTGAAGATATCCTTTTGTTGTTGACATGTAAATAAAGGCGGCAAAATCACTGCAAAGTTTCCATGCATCAACGTTTTTCGTAAAGCACGTCCAACTTTGATTTACATGTATGGAAATAGTTCGCTTTGAGAGCTTCAAAAAGAGATCTTGAATGACTTGTTTCGGTTATCCAAAGTGGAAATTCGTGTTTTTAACTTCAAGCGTCACGCTTCTTGCGTTGCAAATCGTAAATTTCAAGAAGATATCCTTTTGTTGTCGACATGTGAATGAAGGCGGCAAAATCACTACAGAGTTTCCATGCGTCAACGTTATTCGTAAAGCACGTCCAACTTTGATCCACATCTATGGAAATAGTTCGCTTTGAGAGCTTTAAAAAGAGATCTTAAATGACTTGTCTCGGTTATCCAAAGTGGAAATTCATGTTTTTAACTTCAAGCGTCACGCTTCTTGCGTTGCAAATTGTAAATTTCAAGAAGATATCCTTTTGTTGTTGACATGTGAATGAAGGCGGCAAAATCACTACAGAGTTTCCATGCGTCAACGTTATTCGTAAAGCACGTCCAACTTTGATCCACATCTATGGAAACAGTTCGCTTTGAGAGCTTTAAAATGAGATCTTAAATGACTTGTTTCAGTTATCCAAAGTGGAAATACATGGACTTTTACTCCTAGAGCAACAAGAAGGGATTTGTTGATTTCGAAGAACTTTGAGTCGCCGATCAAAGTTGGCTTGAAGTTCTGAGGCCAAGTTTCCATATGCGATGAGTTATCCATTTCTCCATTCTAATATTCATTTACTCCATCTTTAATACGCCAATAATTGAAAATTTTCAGGTTAAGGTTTCAGCTTTACGATCGAGATTCGAGATTAAACGCCTGTTTGGGTACTTCAATGCATCGTACATGACCGAATCCGCTAGTTGTCATAACAACCGACACGAACTGACCAATTGCGTTGTGACATTTGTAATTATGCGGTTAGCATCTCGCAAGGTGAAGTCTGAAGCCAAAGCGGCGATCGATTGTCAATGTTTTTATTCACCATGGAAAAATATTCTCGGGAATTGGCGATAATGGAGGCAAAGGCAACCAGAAATAGAAATCTGACGCCATCCAGACGTTCTGTATCACATTCTATGAAAACTCCTGACCAGCGCAATCTGGATTCAGAGATAAGGTTTCCAAAAGCTTATAAAGTTATACATCATGCTGATCAGTTAAAAAAAAACTGCTTACAAAAATATGCTTATCCATCATCATGTTCATCTGGGATCAGGTGGGAGGTTTACCTGTAGCTTACAATTGTTTGGTTTATCAACGGAGTTGATAATGTAAATTGACCACCGTACAGGGATTCGATTAGCTGACGTTTCGAGCGTTAGCCCTCCGTCGGAGCTTACAATTGTTATTTGATTCTCCAGCTTACACTGTGAGCTGTCATCGACCGAATAACAAAGGAGATTAAAAAATCATCCAACTAGAAAATTTCAAACAAAGGAAAAATATCTCGCCTACTTCAAAGGTTTGCGGCCTTCGGAAAAGGTGCCACATAATCGTCAAATGTTCGACAGGAATAAGTAATGATTCCAGAACGCTATAAACAGGGTAAATATTCTGTATCGGAACGAAATCTGTATATCGGTTCGGTGATTTCATTTTGTTAGGTGTGTCAGATTTCTTTTGTTTCTCCATAAACACAAGTCGCCGACGGGAGAAACTTGGGTTGTTTGCATACGTTATTTCTCGAAAACGAAAAGGAAATCAGCGAAAAAAAAAATACAGAGCAATGTTTTTTAACTGGAATGAAGTCCACATACAGAATTTCAGTTACTTTTGAGCACATCGAAAATCGACCAAAAACCGAGAGGACGTTCTTGCCCCGAGCCCTTCAATTATACTACTGTGCAGAATTAATGCAAACGAATTCTACGACGTATGTCAATCGTCAATGTCAACGCTAATTGGAGACTTTGGGAAAAATTGCTCTTTGAAAACTGATTTTTTTTCTGTATTGACTCGATAGATTGAAGAGACGTTAATGTCTTTCGATGAATTGACGGATGCGATTCAGAGGATTTCATTGCACGTGATGCCAGCGGCCTGAAAGGAGGTTGGAAATTTCGAGAACTCCAGGCCCGGCCAAACGGATCCAACATGTTGATGCAACATCGTTTAACAATGTTGCATCCAACATGTTGCACTCGTTTGGCCACCATATTGCACGATGTTGCATGATGTTGGATGATGTTGGACGAAGTTTGATATCCATCAAACATCGTCTTCAACATCATCCGACATTTCTTTTGCTCTCAGGTGTGAACAACAATGTTGCATTCGTTTGGCCACTATTTTCAACAATGTTGAACGCGCGCATGCCCACTAAGCTGACTTTGCCGTATCTGTATTCATTGTTTATACTTGCTTCGCGCGTTGCCGCGTGAGTGTTCAAGATACAGTATCACGAACGAGCAAAGTTTTCCATGTCTCGACGAAGAGAGCTCTAACACAAGCGATCTCTCTTCAAAAAGAAAGCGAAAGGGAAAAGGAGTAGCTGAAACTGTAGGCTAGGGAAAGCGAGAAGATTGTCTTACGCGGAGGTCGAAAGACTTAAGCCTGGTTTTCACTACCGACGCAAGCACAAGCGCAAGCACAAGCGCAAGCATAAGCGCAAGCATAAGTAGCTTATGCTAAGTGAAAACGAACACTACGCAAGCGAACGCAAGCATAAGCGCAAGCACACGGAAAAGGAAAAAATTTGATCCTTGCTCTTATGCTTATGCTTGCGTTAAGCCCGTTTTCACAGTGAAATGAGCGCTCTTGTGCTCGAGTCGCTAGTGAAAACCAGGCTTTATGTACAGTTATCGGTCTCGCAGCATTTTCTGGGCTAACAAACACAATATGGCACGATTCTTGGTAAATTTTGGTCCCTAACCCTTGAGACCAAGTGTTGAATCCAACATGTTGCATTCGTTTGGCCACCTCGTTCAACACTGTGCAACATCGTCCAATAATGTTGGATTCAACAATTTTGGATGATGTTGCACTCGTTTGGCCGGGCGTTTACCTTTCATTGTACTTAGCCGAGATACGAAGAAAGCTCAGGATTTTAAACGATTTTACCGCAGCAAAGCTTTCGTAATTGCCTTTGCATATCCATTTCGCTTTGATGGATTTTTACCCAAATTCAGCGTGCAGCTTGGCAAAATACACCATACAAGCAAACACGCATCAGTAAGGAGCGGCATCGCTTACCTCGGCTGGTAAGTTCGTTTCTTGACAGGAATCCTGAAAATTGAGTTTGGTGAATGCAAAACGGTTTGGGTAGTTCAGCGAGTTAAGAGGTTGGCCGCTACAAGAATGAAGGAGTCGCAATTTTGAAGATTCGAACAGCGTAAACACTGGTTTATTCTTCATTGAAAGCGTCCTTCGTGGTAGTTGGTATTCCTTAGCCCTAGTAAGCATACTAAGGATCGAAGTGCCGTTCAAGTGAAGACAAGTTTGTCCTGTATATTGGCGCGTTGCAAAAATAGGGGGATCTTTGTTTCAATTATAGTTCGCTTCATTTACATTAGCATAAACCAATAAAACAAATCAAGTGACAGATAAA
Organism: Pachyseris speciosa; assembly: GCA_016490735.1. Lineage (NCBI taxonomy): Eukaryota > Metazoa > Cnidaria > Anthozoa > Scleractinia > Pachyseridae > Pachyseris > Pachyseris speciosa. Next base: position 106,783 of record JAEMWC010001652.1, on the reverse strand, counting down.
TATATATGCGCCCCAAATTTGAACGTGGCAGGTTGAGTGGTGTTTGAGAAGTGGAAGTTAAAAATGTGAAGATTTTCAGTTGAAAGCAATTTTTCCGCCATGCAGCATTCAACATACCGGCCTAAAATTCACGCTGTTTACCGAATGAAAGGAAAGATTTTCATGGAAATAGCGCGTGTGTATGTGTGTATTCTAAATCAAACAAACTTAGTATTTGTGAGCTATTAATATTGCCAGCTTTCCTGTCGTCTCTTTAAAAAGAAAAACAAACAAACAAACTCTTTAATGAATTAAGAACGTTTCGCCTCCCGTCCAGTTACTGTCCCCTACATTGTCAAGTTCGTTCCTTTGGAAAGACAAAAAAAAAAACAGAATTAGGATAATATTCTACTGTTCTAAACAGGTTTCTTCAGTCCGTGTTTTGGGTATTAATATACTTGCAGTATTGTGTCTATTTACCTTAGGTCTGACAGCGAATGTTTGGCCGTCCGAGGAGTGATGTTTCGACATCCTCGGATCTTAGTTTAACCTGATTTAATAAGTGTCATTGATAGTCCTGTTTAGTATTGAATGAATAGATAAGTCTCCAAATGCTAATGACGTCCCTCAATCATGCCCTGTTAAGTCTCCGCAAGTTCTCCAGACCTGTTAGCGGTTCGGTAACGTGAATGGGGTGTTTAATCTGGTCGCCGCTACATGATGAATGTAAGTTCAGCAGGGTAAGGCATCTTGTCGACAAAGTAAGAACAATATTCCGCAAATATTAAATAATAATTACCTTTCGCGTGGCACAACTGACTCTGCGGCTTATTAAATATTCATAGAGACATCAAATGAGATCAGAAATGGCAGTTCTTTCAATAACGTTTGAATTTACACGGACCTTCGTTTGGGAACCATTTCAGCGTTTGCTAGCAAGAAACACTGGGGTGAATTTGATGATGACTCGAAGAACAACTTTGTGTTAGCGTGGAAATAATTTTCTCCAAGTTTCATGACCACTTTTACTTGGAAGTGGTTCCCTGTTTGGATCTCAGTTAGCTAAACGGAAGGAAAAAGAATGATGGAACGAACGGTCTTAACACTTCGAGGACTAACACAATTTAAGACCGTCGAACCTACGCGGGAATTTTAAAATTCTTAAGAAATGCCGAAGCAAGCCTGAGTGTTTAATTTTTGAAATGCTCTTGATTAGGAAGAAAAGGCTGAAGCTTAATACCCAAAGTGACACTATTCGCGCGAAACACTTTGTGTGAACACACTCGTGCAATTATTTCCAGCATTATTCACATTGAATATGTGAACGATCATCGCACTAATAAATTAAAGCCTGAAAAATAAAATCAGGCCTGTACGGGAATCGAACCCACGACCTCTGCGATACCGGTTCAGTGCTCTACCAACTGAGCTACAAGACAAGCCATCTGGATGCTGGTCATTTTGTTGGTTCGTAGTATACCCGTGAGTGAAGAATATATGAGAACGAATATACCAAAATCATATATTTGAATTGCGGATTAAAGAATGAATATGTGAATGATCATCGCAGTTATGAACACTACTTAAGCAGTAAGTTGAATGTGCCGTGTGAATGCTCCTACAAAATTTGTCGTAGTATTTTGAATCATGATTCAAAATCCCACAAAAGTAGAGAAGTTGCATGCGACAGCATAAGCCAAAATCGTCCCTTGTAAATCGGTTCGGAACGTATCGGAGCCATTACCTCGCGACCTCACGCAAACACTTGGAGATAAGGAAGGAAGTAGACCCAAAGAAGTCAAAATAAATTAGGCCATTTTAACGTCAAGAAAGGATAGAATTTCTTAAGTAAATCGACAAAATCTTTTGGTTTGGCCACAACCCTTAACAGTAATGAAGAATATTCCCAGCAGGCTCGTTCATTTTTAGTGGGCAATGAAAACGTAAAGCTTGTGGGATGTGGCTGGAGTGACAAGGATACTTCACAAATTAATGTGATCAAGTAAGCTGAAGCCACTCAAAAGGCACTAAGGCCATAAGGTAGCGGGCATTACCCCTTAAATCTACCAAAGCATAGATTGAGCCCAAGCATTAGCAGCCATGGACAGCTGTTTCGGCCTTGTTAGGCCTCATCAGCATGGCATAGCTAATGCTCAGGCTCAAGTACCCACATATCAATATAACAAGCAATGAAAACTTAAAGCTTGTGGGATGTGGCTGGAGTGACAAGGATACTTCACAAATTAATGTGATCAAGTAAGCTGAAGCCACTCAAAAGGCACTAAGGCCATAAGGTAGCGGGCATTACCCCTTAAATCTACCAAAGCATAGATTGAGCCCAAGCATTAGCAGCCATGGACAGCTGTTTCGGCCTTGTTAGGCCTCATCAGCATGGCATAGCTAATGCTCAGGCTCAAGTACCCACATATCAATATAACAAGCAATGAAAACGTAAAGCTTGTGGGATGTGGCTGGAGTGACAAGGATACTTCACAAATTAATGTGATCAAGTAAGCTGAAGCCACTCAAAAGGCACTAAGGCCATAAGGTAGCGGGCATTACCCCTTAAATCTACCAAAGCATAGATTGGCTGCTAATGCTTGGGCTCAATCTATGCTTTGGTAGATTTAAGGGGTAATGCCCGCTACCTTATGGCCTTAGTGCCTTTTGAGTGGCTTCAGCTTACTTGATCACATTAATTTGTGAAGTATTCTTGTCACTCCAGCCACATCCCACAAGCTTTACGTTTTCATTGCTTGTTATATTGATATGTGGGTACTTGAGCCTGAGCATTAGCTATGCCATGCTGATGAGGCCTAACAAGGCCGAAACAGCTGTCCATGGCTGCTAATGCTTGGCTCAATCTATGCTTTGGTAGATTTAAGGGGTAATGCCCGCTACCTTATGGCCTTAGTGCCTTTTGAGTGGCTTCAGCTTACTTGATCACATTAATTTGTGAAGTATCCTTGTCACTCCAGCCACATCCCACAAGCTTTACGTTTTCATTGCTTGTTATATTGATATGTGGGTACTTGAGCCTGAGCATTAGCTATGCCATGCTGATGAGGCCTAACAAGGCCGAAACAGCTGTCCATGGCTGCTAATGCTTGGGCTCAATCTATGCTTTGGTAGATTTAAGGGGTAATGCCCGCTACCTTATGGCCTTAGTGCCTTTTGAGTGGCTTCAGCTTACTTGATCACATTAATTTGTGAAGTATCCATCATTTTTAGTGGGCGATCACCCTCCTCCCTTCCATTTCAACACATGCGCAATTGCAACGTGAACTATCCGTGGACCAATTTAGGGACACTTAATGGCAAAACTGGGCACTATGAAGTTCGATGAAAATGGCGGGTGACCCAACACATTTCAAGTGTACACGTGTGCGTATTGCTCTTTTGTGGCGTTCGATCTATAAAGAACACAGTGGGCGATTAAAAAGGTTAAAAACCAAAAAGACAATCGTAGGGCCTGGTTCAAAGATCTTTTTATGAACTGAACCAAAGGGCATCGCTGTGTTGTTTAGTCGCCGAACTTGTCATGTGCGTAATTAATTGCCACAAAACTTATCATCAAGAATTTTAACGAAGTTAATCATTTTCCCTCCGCAGAACTGAGACAGGAAGTCATTTACTAATTATGAGTGTTGGGACCGTCAGAGAGGACGAATCGTCCATGGAAGATGAGATAAAGGAATCTTCTTGGAGTTTACGCCGAATTGCAGTCCTTATTTCTTTGTGTATTACCAATGCGCTTGATTGCGCAAACATGTCAATTATAGCACCATTCTTTCCAGTTGAGGTACTGGAAACACCTGGTCCCATTGCATGTACATGTACCACTGCGGCAAAAATATTTCGTCAATATGTCACAATGCTGCTTAATACAAGCTTCAATTTGATTTGTTGCAGATTTAAGTTTGAGAAACGTACCGTGCAATCAAAATCGAACCTGCACCATCAATTTTACAATAATTTATACCACCTACCCCTCGATAACAGCTTATAATATAAACTGTGTTGGTTGTGAGGTTGCTATATTTGGTTGATCGATTTACAGCGATTTCTCCACTTCATAGTGCTTAACATAGCTCGACGCTTCTGATAACTGAAACAAAACTTAAGATGCTATATATAACATTTTTAATTTGAAATCTTTTGTAGAACCCGCCCTTGAAAATTTAACATTCCACTAACAGGCCTGCCCGATTTTGCGAGAATTTGTGACAATTCAAAGCACCCTTAAGTCGCAATTATGTGAACTTTTCTTTAACAGGCGAAAGAAAGAGGAGTATCGGACTTTGTGACTGGGATTATTTTTGGTTCTTATTCTTTTGTGGTTTTCCTTCTTGCGCCGATCTGTGGATGGCTGGTAAGTTGAAATTTGATGATTTCTTCTTTTTATTTTTATTAATTCCAACTTAAATCGAAACTTATTGAAACAGATTTTTTTTAAAGTGATTCGTTACGAATATTTATTTATTAATTTTGGCATTGTTATCTCATTATCCCAGTGGTTTCTTGTACATGTTATCGTAACACGTTTGAGTTGGTTTCACTGAGGAGACCCATTTCGGTCCTATGCCGATTAAAGTATTATATTATTTTATGATATTATTTACCCAATACAGATCCCGAAATATGGTGGACGCAAGATTCTCATTTACGGGATTTTGATTTATAGCGTGTCACTTCTTTTGTTTGGGTAAGTTTTTCGTTCGGTAAAACAATAAAAAAGTCTCCTCCTTATCCTCCTTCTCATCAATATCATCGTCATTGTCATTTCGACACCAGCATTCTTTTCACAGAAAAAATTAAAGTAAACTCCGAGAATCGGCTAAAAGCTCTTCACGCCACATGAGATAGGTTAAACGTTGAAGGAAATCTCAAAAGTTTTTGTCATTTTCTTGACTCCTCTTGGCAGGTCACTGCTTGACAGTCCTCCACCAACGCTCTTTATCCTCCTCCAGTCCTTCTTACCACCACCACCACCACCACCACCACCACCACCACTTCCATTATCATTATTAGCCGTCACCGTCATCATCATAATCACCATGACCTCCACTTGTAGCAAACAAAATTGTTTAGCCGGATTTCAAACAAAAGAAAGTATGAGAAAAACCAACCGCCATCGTTACCACTATCACTGGGCTTATGCGGTGAGCACACTGTTGACAAGAAACAGCCGCATCAGAACTACCTGGCAGAAACACTTCAGATTGTTTAGATTGTGTCAGACATTCCGGACAATAGTTTTGCGAAAGAAAGACCCGTTGGCTGCAATTCTCCTATTAACGAAGCTTCGCGCGATCTTGAAACAGCAGAATTAGAGTCTGAGACGGACTGCTCTCAAAGTCACAGTCTGAGGTCACAGTCTGAGTCTCTGAGAAACATCTCGTAGGTAACCAAACAATTTTCAATGCCGAGAAAAGTGTCGTACAAGAAAAAGCAATTAAGTGGCTTAGTTACCGCAAGAGTGAATCTACTTGGGAGCCTGAGGAGAATATCTTAGATAAACGCCTCATCGAAAATTTCAACAGCTAACGAAAGCTAGTGATTATCTCTGCCGGTTGATAGTCTGTTTCTTAAGTAAGGTTGCTTGCACGTTCAAGCTGTCGTTGTTTTGTTAGTTTCAGCTGAATCGTGTTGCTTTGACTCTCTGTTTTGATGTTTTCGGTTTTTCGTGAGCAATTCAGTTGATTACGTAGCACCGAAGACCTATAGCCCTATTATTTTTATATTGGACTTCGCTTGGGAAAACAGCGTTTCATATCTGATAGATAGAGTAGGTTGACAGCAGAATTCTCAGCGAGTGAGAAAAATCAATCGGATTTCTCAATTGAATGAAATTTTATTGTTCATCGATTTGTTGAATTTTATTTCTATAGTAATGTTTTCTTGGTCAGTAGTTTATAGATGTTGAAGCTCCCACTCAATCTCGGAGGAAGGCTCGTCCGCCCAGTGATTAAGGTGGTAGTAACGATTTAAATTTCGATATGTGGTTGTTAGCCTCGTTAACACTTGACCTTATTGAAGTTTGGTTTATTCAGTGTTTGTTTTAGTGGCCCTGTGTGACAGACCAGCTTCCCTTTGAAGGATGGAGTATTAGCCTAAGCTGAGGTATAACTAATTGGTGGGACAAACTCAGTTGTTAGACTGATTAAATTTGACACTTCGAGAAAAAGGTCAACTACCGTAAAAGCTCTATTAAGCCCCCGTCTCTATTAACCCCTCTCTCTAATAAACCCCACCCCCCCCCCCCCCTCCGTTTGGAAGTAGTTTTTTTGTAATAAGACCCCCCTCCCTCTCTAATAAGCCCCCCTCCCCTTTGGGACATGAGATTTTGTAATTAGTCCCCCAATTCCCTCTTACGAAATCCACTTTATGACGCCCAGTTGGTTTGTATATGTAATCGCATGATTTCGAGTGCAATTTGGAATAAATAAGCACGAGTAAATTTTTTCAAAGACTCACAAAATTGCACGAGCCCGTAGGGCGAGTGCAATTTGTGGTCTTTGAAAAAGTTTACAAGTGCTTATTTATTCCAAATTGCACGAGAAAAATCATGTGATTACTTATTAATAATATACATGAAAAAATTGCGAGATAGCTTCTTAACTTTGCAGAAGAACGCAACGAAGCTAAGGTGAATCAAAACAACAGTTTTCTCAATGTTTTTAAAGCGTTTTTAGCTGTAAAAACTGGCTAAACAATTACAGGCTATAGCTACAAGGCTACTTTGTTTGCTAAGTGTCTATCAAGCGCTGTAATCATTACTTTCAGGCTTTCTAGTTCGTTATCTTCGCCTTGTTTGTCCTTGTTTGTTAATTAATCTCGGCGTCACTCCAGTGTAGTGTTGAATTCAACGGACTCGTAATTCCAATTACGTCGGTAATTCCCTTCTCTGGAAACCACTGTTCCAAACAGACAGCTAAAATACAGTGCTTTTCGCAGCCGTTTCTCCTTTTTAGAGCTGTTTTGCAGCTTCTCTGCTGTTATTGCGTTCACGAAGAAAGAAAACCTGCTCAAAAAGCCAGCCATTGTTTTCGCTCGCAGAGTCGCTTGTAGCTCTTCAGACTTTGCGCCATTCAAAGACTGCGTTTGATTGGCTCAATTTCAGTTCCTTTGTTAATTAACAAATCAGAATCGTCTGTTGTTTACCTCTTTTTTCCACTGAACTACCTTTTTCCTGCACTGAATTACCTTTTTTCTGCATCGTGTTTCCTAAAAACTGCATTTCTCTTAGCCAATCAGAATCGAGAAATTTTTTCTTGTATATTATTAGTGTTTAAATAAATATACACTCAAACACATAATATTGTTTGCTGCTCTGCATTAAATAATAAAGTTTCACTGCAGTTGTTTGAGTTTAGTACAAAAACTATTAAAGACGAAAACGAAGGGTTTAAGATTTAAAACAAGCCCCCCCCCCCCCCCGCCTTCTCTCTCTCTATTAAGCCCCCCTCTCTACTAAGCCCCCCGTCAATGAAGCCTGAAATTAAATAAGCCCCCGGGGACTTAATAGAGCTTTTACGGTAGATAACAGAGTAGTTTTGAAATGGTTGGATTTTGCCTGCGTTCCTGGACTGAACTATTATTTCTGCATGTGGAGGGAAACAGGCATAGTGTAGCGACTGGTTCGTTCTTGTGGAAGCAATATTCGAAGTGTCAGCAATTCGCTGTCTCTCATTTTGCCTGGAAATTAGTCGTTGCTCGCAAGTGGGCTCTCGTGTGAGAGTAATTCTCTCATCGTATTAAGTTTCTAAAGAAACTGTGGTGCTACGTCGGTGGGGAAGTAAAACCTGAAAATATGGTTTTAACTTTATCAATGGAGTTGATAATGTAAATTGACCACCGTACAGTGATTCAAAAAGCTGACGTTTCGAGCATTAGCCGGCCTTCGTCGGATTCGCTCCGACGAAAGGCTAACGCTCGAAACGTCAGCTTTTTGAATACCTGTACGGTGGCCAATTTAACTCTTTTAATTTCTCTTTTAATTTCTCATCGAATATTCAGTTGCATCCAAGGAACAACTCTAACGTACGTTTGAAGCTGCATTATATTACTACAGTTCCTGTTATAGCTGTTTGAGTGGTAAATACCTGATATGGCATCAACAGATATGTCATCAACAGTTGCCTTGCCTCATTATTGTGCAGTCAGTGAATGTACACTTTGTATGCCTGTCGCCTATCCTTTCTTCCTGCCTTCAAAGTCAAGGAACCGACACTGTTTCAAGCGTTTTATAGTGAAGTTTAAGTCCCATATCGATTGACAACTTCTTCTACTTTTTGTTGATGTATATACTTTAATGAACTTCGTGAAACATTTGATAGGATTATTATTGTAATGTCATTATTGTTCCTCACTTTTCTCATTACAACACCATCATGGTACGGAGGATTTCTATGGCCATCAATTAGTGTAGTATTTTTAAACAGTTGTGTTTTGTAGGTATCTAATTTTTGCATCGAGGACGATGCTTGGTCTGAGAAGGGGAGTATGTTATGAAGCTAATGTTTATAATTCTTATTCCCATTGTGTATTAGGTTCAAGGTTCGCTCACACATGAATTGTGTGACTTCCAAATTGTTCTGTCTCCTAGTTTAATTGTTGTCGTGATTTCTCGCTGTGGGCATGTTTGGGAATTCCTGCTAACCCTGGCTGGGACCTCCGTGAATTGTTTGGAAGTTCCATCTTCGCTGCGTGTTCGCGTTGGTATGTTTGGGTATCCCTGAATGGGCAACACGGCTAGAGTAATTCATATTCCCACGGTCTGTAAACCCAAACAAGTCTGCAGAACATTCAGGCAGTAGTTCGTTGTTCAGTTAGTCGCTAGAGATTTGCAGTGCACTACAAGCTGTACTTAGTCAGATGTAAAGAAGAATCTGTGTAAAGCTATCAGCCGAAGATTAAAGCCGTTGTTGTAGAGTCTTGGTGCCTGCTCGCTAGGTGAGTGTACCTACCGCTTGAATAGGTCCGCCTGGAGATGTCCCCCACACACTCGGCGGACAATCTAACATTCTTGTCGGAGAACCCTAAGACAAGAATCTAACATCTTCACCAACAGCATCAAAATAGTCATCATCATCATCACCGTCAACATCCAATTCGTCGTCGTTAAAATCACGATCATTATCCTCATAGTTTTTATCCGCGTCACACTCTTTCTATCTCTTCAATTTCCTTGTACCATTTACCGATTTTTTCACTTGTTTTGAATAATAATAGCACCAGTGACAAGGACAAATACGTAATCTTTCGTGAAAAAAATGCGCATAATCTAAGTGCATTTAAAGATGACTTAAAGAGGATAAACTGGGCTGAAATACCTGGTTTAGATCCATCTTGCGCTTATAAAATCTTTATTGAAAAGCTTGTTTCAATTTATGATCGGTGTTTTCCACTCGAAAAAAAGAAACTGAAGCGGTTCAATTCTCGTAAGCCTTGGTTTACTAAAGGTCTTGCTAATTCCGTTAAGAAGAAAAATATGTTGTATAAGTGTTTTCTTAATAACCCTAACTCTTCTAATGAAAATGCATACAAGTCTTACAAAAACAAACTCACCCATTCTCTTCGAGTCGCTAAGCGTTTATATTATGAAAAACAAATTGAGAAACTAAAATCAAATGTTAAGGCCATTTGGAAAGTTCTCAATGAAATTCTTAATAGAAATAAAGGTAAGCGTGGTCTACCATCCGTATTTAGGGCAGATTCTCGTGAAATTTCCGATCCAAAGGAAATAGCTAATCTTTTTTGTAAATATTTTACTAACATTGGCCCTAATTTAGCTAGCAAAATTCCTGCATCAGAAAAGTCGCATAGTTCTTTTTTACCCCCCAGACTAGTCAATTCAATATTTCTTGAAGTTGCAAATGAGGAAGAAATTATTGAAATATGTCGTACTTGTCGTTCAGGTAATGCTGTAGGTCATGACAATATTTCTATGAACTTAATTAAAGATACTATTGATATAATAATCTCCCCCGTTACTAGCTTGATTAACTTATCCATCACCTCTGGTATTGTGCCAAATCAATTAAAAATTGCTCGAGTTATTCCTTTATTTAAATCTGGTGAACAGGATATATTTACAAATTACAGACCCGTGTCTGTTTTACCTGCATTCTCTAAAATTCTAGAGAGAGTCATGTACAATCGTCTTTTAAGGTTTCTCAATGTCTATAAAATTCTCTCTGATAATCAGTATGGTTTTCGCAAACATCACTCCACTGCTTATGCTCTAGCTTGTTTGTATGACAAAATCTCTTCCGCTATTGAAAATAAGGAATATACAGTTGGTATTTTTATAGACTTGTCTAAGGCCTTTGCACCGTTGATCATCAAATTTTAATTTCAAAACTAGAGCATTATGGTGTTCAAGGCACTGCACTTAGATGGTTTGAAAGCTATCTAAGCGATAGACAACAATATGTGGAATTTAATGGTATTTGTTCGGATTCTTGCCAAATAAAGTGTGGGGTGCCTCAGGGCTCTATACTAGGCCCCCTCCTCTTTCTGCTCTATATAAATGATCTGTGTAATGTGTCAAAGGTGGTGGACTTTATTCTTTTCGCTGATGACACTAACATATTTTTTTCTCACAAAGATTTTAATTTACTTTCTGAAACCCTAAATTCTGAAATGTGTAAATTAACACAGTGGTGTCGAGCTAATAAGCTGTCAATTAACTTTAAAAAATCGAATTTTATGGTTTTTAGACCACGCCAAAGGAGGCAAACACTTGATCTATCTATTCAAATTGACAACAATAAGATTGATTGTGTGAAAGAAACAGTATTTTTAGGTGTTATCCTTGATGAGCATTTGTCATGGAAGCCTCACATTCTTAGTGTCTCTAGAAAAATATCAAAATCTATAGGCATTATTCATAAGTCAAGTTTTTGCCTTCCCAAAACTTCCTTGCACTGTTTGTACTATAGTCTAGTTTACCCTTACTTAATATATTGTGTTTCAGTTTGGGGATCGACATATCAGAGTAATTTAAACCGCGTCATTCTTCTGCAAAAGAAGATAATAAGAATAATATCTAAAGTTCCTTTCGATTCCCACACTGGTGTTCTTTTCAAAGAAAAGGAGATTTTGAAATTCTCTGACATTTATTTATACCAGATAGGTAAATTCATGTATCTATTCAAAAGAGGTTTACTTCCTAATTATTTTCGTGATATGTTTACTCTCGCAAGCCAGTTACATTCGCATTATACTAGAAATTGCAACCTTTTTTACATACCTCCCTGCCGAACTAATATTCGAAACTTCTCAATTCGGTTTCAAGGACCTAAGTTTTTCAACTCGTTAAGTCATGAAATTCAAAACAGTGAAAGCATCCGTTTGTTTGGGAAAAGACTTAAAAAATTCCTTCTTTCTTAGGCAAATATACTCATTGTTGAGCTACTTACTTCTTCTTTTCTTTTCTTTTTAAAATAATACATTTCATATTTCATGCTGTCCCCGTAATTCGTATGATGTATCCTATATTGTCAGGAAGCCTATAGTTCATAAGCCCCCGGCTTCTATATAGGCTTTCTTGTCATTACCACCTTAAATATTTGTAGTCTATTGTCTTAAGTTTAAGTTATTATAAATTTCTTGTGTTTAGTATTTTTAAATTTTGTATTTTTATGTGGTTAATGGCAAATAAATGGAAAAAATGGAAACGGAAAATGTACTCTAACCAATGCTTAAAATGGTGAGAGAGAGCTGGTCAATTTCTAGCGTGTTAAATGAATAGAACATGTGATTTATTCAGCAATGTCAGGCGCAAACTTGGAAAAAAAATTCCGAGTCGAACCCGTGGCCTTCCGATTCTCAATTCGGATGCTCTATTAGTGAGCAATATTCCACCGATCAACGTTCTGTCCCTAGCAGAGTGCAGAACGTTTGTCACATGGACCTCGTTTAATAGCATGAGCTCCAACGAGTGTCCTGTATAGTTTAGCGCTGGGTGGAGCTACAGTAGCAATCGAAAGGTCACGCTGGTTCGTCTCCTGTTGCCAGAATTCGAATTTTTTTTTTCCGAGTTTGCTTGAGACAATGTTGAATAAATGGCATCTTTCAACGCTAGCATTGATTTCCCAATTGTTTTTATTTTTTTAGGGCATGTGAAGTGTTCCACAATGCAGTACCATTTTCTATAGTCAGCCTCTCGCTGAGGATATTAGCGGCCGTTGGAGCAGCTGCAGGAGAAACTGCAGTAATGTCTATAGCACTTGAGGAATTTCCAGATTATCTGGGGACAGTCGTGGTTAGTACTTAGTCAACGTTTTGCTTGTTCCACACAAAGGCCACCAAACCATGTTTCGGTTACTTTTTCGAAAGTTTATCTTAGAACATTTTGATGCGGTATGTAGGCCTTTATTGTAGTTTATGTTGTCATGGAAACCAGATTTTGACCAACCAGCTCAAAATTCCGATGCGGATAAAACTTAAAGATCTCTTATAAAATAGTTCGCGTTGTATAAGAATTGCGCAAGTATTACGAACTTTCACCTTGGGAGTCTGCCATATGCATTGTGCAGTTAGGTACGTTAGAAACGAGGCATATTGAGAAAGAGAAAGAGCAAGAGAACACTGCCAAAAAGCATATATCTTCCATTTTCCGCGAACACAATTCTGTGGCAGAGAAGCCTCGCCAGGACTGATCCAACTTATCAACTCTTGATATGCACCCTAAAGCAATTTTCATAGGCCATGATCCGTGTCTCTCTCTCTCTCTCTCGTGATAAATTCCAAATTTGTAATCGCACAGCCTACTTCAGAGCAATAGCACCACAGCCACAACAAAACGGGAATTGTAACTTGGTATGCAAATTGTAATCTCTGTTTCCACCGGTTGGAATGGAAATGTGAATACAGTCAAGTTTACTGCCCCCAAAATTTTCTTTTTATCAGCACGTTTCATTTGCATTCAAGGAGTTAAACCCAAAATGCTTCAGACTTTATGAAAAAACATACATACATCTCGTTGCCAATATGTGGGGAAAAAGGTGCAAGTGTAACCATGCACCGTTGTCCTGGCAACTCTGTGGCTAAATTAGGCAACAAAACAGCCACTAACTTCAAAACATGTTACAGGGCATCCTGGAGATTTTTTCCGGGGTTGGATTTGCTGTGGGTCCTGCTGTTGGAGGTTTTCTTTACACAGTAAGTATGCAAGCATTTCTCTTCTCTTGAAGGACAAGTAGGTCCCCTAGGACACTTTAATTTAGCCGCCACACGATGCTTTGCTTTTTAATAATAACAACAATAATAATAATGATGCTGATGATGATGATGATGATGATGATGATGAATGGTGACTTTTCTACAGAGTAGCTCTGCATTCATCATGGACTAACTAAAAATTGAAAATAGAAAAAGATGTATCAGATGTTGCTTTCTGCAACTTTTGTTAATTTCTGTAAGATGTATCATATCACATTCCTTTCTTGTCTAGACAACTTTCCCTGTTCTATTTGAATTAATTTTGAGTTGCATTTCAGGCTGGTGGATTCAGACTCCCTTTTTTATGTTTAGGATCATTTATGATTGCCGTCCTGCCAATATTATTTTTCACACTCAGGAAAAAGGAAGGTTAGTCGAGCGTTCTTACTTTAAGGTAGAATCCCAGGGGGTGCTTTCTTTTTAGCCAAACGTGTGTAACCGGATGAAGTGCAAACAGATGGAACACGAGAATCAAACAAGAATTTTCCGGACTAAAGAGAACACCCTGAAGTGTCTTTGTTCATTTTTATTTATCCATTTCTCTAATAAAGTATTATTTCTGTGACTATGTCTTTCCATTCTGCCCAAAATTTCGGTCGAAAATTACGGACAGATTTTCCCGTTAAATGATGGACTTCTTGTATCCTGACGAGCGGTTAGGGCACTGGATTTCAATGCGGTTGTCCCGAGTTCTGAATCCCGCTATGGCCGCTAGCTGGTGTTGTTCTGGGTAGTCCCTGTTCGACTCCTCGGTCATCCTTGTAAATAGCCAACTGGTTTGCCTCCGGCCAGTTGGGATTCTTATCATGTTGAGTTTATTTGAATTATTTGTTTCTCACATAGTTTGTATTTGTATCATTATCCCTGAAAAGCCCCGATGGGGAGAGGATAATTAAGTAGTTATTATTATTATAATGACCCCATTATCAGTTCCAAATTTGCGTCTCCTTGGTTACGTTGCAAAGACATACGCGTTGCGCACCAGGGATAGCTTTTAAGCTGTTAAAAGAAGGGAAAAAAAAAACGAAAACAATGAGTAGAAAGCCACATCAGCCACAGAAAAAATGGTAAACTGAATGGGTCAATCCGGATGAGTTTAGTAGTTGGAATTCGAAGGGACTATCATGTGTTGATATCAGGGAGTTCTTGCACACCAATCGCTGTAAGAGCGCCACAAAGGAACACCTTTTAACTAAAAAACTATCCGCTCGAAATGAGTGATATATGCTTAATTGGGTACATTTGTTGTCAACCTCTACAAAAGTCAACAAGAGGCTAATTTGATCATCGCAGTTATGAGAACTACTTTTAAAAGCAGTAGCGAAAATAAAGCCTGAAAAAAATTCAGGCTTGTACGGGGTTTGAACCCATGACCTCTGCGACAGCAGTGCAGTGCTCTACCAACAAGCCAACTGGGAGCTGGTCGTTTTGTTGGTTCGTAATATACCCGTGAGTGATGAATTTCATGAGTTCAAGCCCCGTACAAGCCTGAATTTTTTTCAGGGCTTTATTTTCACTATTGCTTAAGTACTGCTCATAACTGCGATGATCTTTCACATACTCATTCTTTAATCGGCAGTTTCAAATATATGATTTTTATATATTTATTCTCAGACAAGAAGCTAATTGTTAGCCTACACTCGTGTTGGTCTAATATAGGTGATTTATTTATTATAGATGACCGAGAATGTTAAGGTCGTGTCGACTGATCATGAAGCCTAGTTGACACAAACAGCAATTAGGCGCCTTGTATTCTTTTTGCCCGTTTTAAGCATCATAAACGTTTGCTTTCCTTTGTCTTCTGATGAAGAATATGCTTTAGAGAGAGAAGATAATTCGTCTTTGATTCAGAGTTTGAAGATTCCAGGAGTGTTGCTCATAGGTGAGAGTTTAACTCAGTATGTCCTATAGGTAACAAAACTTACAGTAGGTTTTGAATAGAAAATGACCAAAAAAGGAATGCTGTTCAGTGAGGACGTCTGCCCTGCTGGTTAGGAAAACCAACTGACTAAAATTTAAACATTTCAGAAAACAACTCAACATTCAAGTGAAACATTCTCGATTTTCCTCGTCGTTGATTGAATCCCAACCTTTTTAACTCGTGAATGCATGCGAAGCTTGCTCAGGGACATGAGGGGGCGGAGTCACTTCAGATCAGAAGTCTCGAGAACTGTCAATTACTTTCTTTCTTTGGCGAGATGCTATTGGATGATCGTTGCTATAGAACTGATTTGCCGGCGGTCCAAAATTAAAAATATATATGGCGGCCCTATCGAGTAATCTACGGTTGTCTACCGTACAACAGCGAAGAAATAAAGATAATAACGAAAGTTTGTTATCTGGAAAATTTCCACTAATAAATGTATAAATCAATTTTTGCCTGCTTATGCGAAATATCGGACATTCTTGGCGTATGAAAATGTACTGTACTTCAAACTATCACGGCGTATTGAAAATTTGATTTCCTCCCGTTTAATTTTCACCGCAAGGATTTGTGGTCATTCTCAGTCTTTTACCGAGGATTTCTATCCGTAAAAAGCCTGGGAGAGAGAAGAATGATATAACTAAACGGCGGTACCGTACTTGGACCTTGCGAAAACTTGGAACTTGTGAAACTGATCCACAGCACTCATAGCGCTTCTAAGAAGACTTAATATCTTCATCCAAGTAGACTTGAAAAAAGTCCATCTTCAATGCTGATTACCGTGATGGACCGAAACTTTGATAGAAAAACAGTTCCAGGGAAGTGAACGACATTGTTTTGGAACAGTAATTCTGATTCATACCGGGGAATATGTCAGCGCACGGGCTTGCAAAGCTAGATTTTTCGAAGACAATTCAGCTGGAAACAGCATTCCGCCATACTTTTCTTACCAAAGAAGAAAGCTCAACTTTACATTTCAAAACCGTGACGGATAAAGCTGGAAAGAGAGTAATTTTTTTGTCCAGGAACGGCTATCGATGTCAAGGAACGGGATCCGATTGATACCAGTAGAAAAGTCAAAAGCTTAGGGAAGTACGCCAAAAACTGGAAAAAAATTTCTTCACTCATGTCTCTCTATTTATGCTCGACATATTTTTTAGCGTGATTTTTACTTAGTGTCGCTACGAACTGCGCACGCGTGTCCCTCATTCCTTACCTTGTGGGAAAAATTCCCTCGCTCAGTCAGTCAGTCGATGGGTTGTAAACATTTTTAAAGGGGTATAGTGTCAGAGGTTGTTAGTAAAACTCTGGAAATCAAAGTAGACCTGTTTCTCGACTGCAAACGGAAAACAGTAGCCAACTTTGCTTCATAACTGCTTTTTGTTTTCGCTGATGCATGGAAACTATTCTTAAATATTTTTGGTTACGCGTAAACACGTAGACAAGATGAAAATGGTGCCAACTTGAAAAAGTCTGGCTGCGTTTTTAAGGCCTTCCCCGTGACCAAAATTTTGGAATAATTTTCATAATGCTGCCCCTTGCATTACCTCGAACAGGGTATAAGACAGCTTTTAGCGGGATAGTAGAAAGGAGGTATTTTGTCCAATCACTTTCCAGCTGACAACAAGAATCTCAAAACCGACGAACTTTTCTTTCGCGATTGGAGTCCGTGAGCGTACATATTCACTTGATAGCTTTGACTGTTTTGAACTGAAGCGTTACCTAAAATCATTTCTTCCATGAATTATTTCAAATTTTTCAAAACTTTAAAGTTATTCCGCACGTCGATTGTATCTTTTGAGTCAGTTAAAGAGAGCCGGCATAAGTCCCGATGACCTGTTAGCTTTTTGTTGTAGTGTCATTAGATCAGTGCTAGAAGTCTCATGTCAACTGTTCTATCGTAGTCTCCCGAAATATTTGTCTGATGACATCGAACGTATTCAGAGGCGCGCCATGCGAATAATCTTTCCTAGTTTATTGTACTGTGAGGCGATGGATAAGGCCGGAATTCCGACCCTCTCAGAGAGACGTGAATCATTATCTATTTAATAATATACATGAAAAAATTTCTCGATTCTGATTGGCTAAGAGAAATGCAGTTTTTAGGAAACACGATGCAGAAAAAAGGTAATTCAGTGCAA
Organism: Pachyseris speciosa; assembly: GCA_016490735.1. Classification (NCBI taxonomy): domain Eukaryota; kingdom Metazoa; phylum Cnidaria; class Anthozoa; order Scleractinia; family Pachyseridae; genus Pachyseris; species Pachyseris speciosa. The sequence continues at coordinate 89,509 of JAEMWC010001652.1, read as the reverse complement.
AAAAAAGTGGTAAACAACAGACGATTCTGATTGGTTAATTAACAACGGAACTGAAATTGAGCCAATCAAACGCAGCCTTTAAATGGCGCAAAGTCTGAAGAGCTGCAAGCGACTCTGCGAGCGAAAACAATGGCTGGCTTTTTGAGCAGGTTTTCTTTCTTCGTGAACGCAATAACAGCAGAGAAGCTGCAAAACAGCTCTAAAAAGGAGAAACGGCTGCGAAAAGCACTGTATTTTAGCTGTCTGTTTGGAAACAGTGGTGTCCAGAGAAGGGAATTACCGACGTAATTGCAATTACGAGTCCGTTGAATTCAACACTACACTGGAGTGACGCCGAGATTAATAAACAAACAAGGACAAACAAGGCGAAGATAACGAACTAGAAAGCCTGAAAGTAATGATTACAGCGCTTGATAGACACTTAGCAAACAAAGTAGCCTTATAGCTATAGCCTGTAATTGTTTAGCCAGTTTTTACAGCTAAAAACGCTTTAAAAACGTTGAGAAAACTGTTGTTTTGATTCACCTTTATAGCTTCGTTGCGTTGCTTCTGCAAAGTTAAGAAGCTATCTCGCAATTTTTTCATGTATATTATTAATAAGTAATCACATGATTTTTCTCGTGCAATTTGGAATAAATAAGCACTTGTAAATTTTTTCAAAGACCACAAATTTTGTGAGTCGAAATCGAACTCGAAATCATGTGATTACCTATACAAATTATTTAAAGACATTGTAAGTAATGAACACCACAAGCTGGCTAATGTGCTACCTCCTATAGCCAGTTCCCACGCTCGCCGTCTGAGAAATAAGAGGCATTTTAATACTCCAGTTTGTCGCACCGATCGTTTCATGAACTCTTTTATTATTAGCCACGCGATTTAAATAACTTTTAAGCACAACTGTAATTAACCATTTTTTTAATTGTAATTTTTATATTGTACGTAATTCAGTCCTACGACTGTAATGTATGATGTTTTTAATAAACGAGTCTACAGAAAATGAAAAGTTTTTTCCCATTATTCCACGAATTAATGCAAATACAATTTGAATTTCCATTTGAGAAAGTTTCGCTCTTTCTCGTTTTCTTATATAATCGCATTTCTTTTATGGCTTTAAAATTTCTATTTTTTTAATTTACGTTTACAGACGGGAATACTTTTTATTATATATATAGCGAGAATTTTAGGCAATAAACCTTGCAAATAGAATTCTATATGTGCTATATTTTCACATGTGAAAAAAGTGATACGTCAATCACCTTCGCGTACAGCATTCTCCGCATGTGAAAATATAACAAATCACCGTCGTCCATAGTAGAATCACTAAGCCAATCAGAGCAAAGCACTGAAATGGCTTCCGAGAAGCGTGGGCTTCAACTTGCAGCGCGGGCCAAGTTTGTGTTCTGAAAGCATGGCTTCGGCTTCCCGTTTTGTTTCACTGGATTTCCCGTTAGATGATTTTATCGAGGCGCAATCAAACAAAAACAAGGGGGCGAACATTTACGGAGGAACACTCAACATTTCAATAAACAGAGTAAGTTAACTGAGTCCAAATTTGTCTTTGCACAGCGCGAACCGCCGTCATTACATGATTGAATCAGACAGTGATTTTAGGGACAAGCGAAAAGATTTCACACTGTGTAATTACGAATTTTCCCGTGTTTTTCATTTATCCTGAATGGAAACTGATATTTAAGCTTATGTAGGCTCTTTGTCTACCTGTTACTGGACTGGGAACTGGATTTGTCATTTTATTACGCTTGGCCATTTAGATCAGTCTTGAATTTTTTGCTTTTCTGCATGTAAGTTTAGGGTATGGGGAAAAATAAAACTGATTTCAAGTAAGTTTACATATTTAATTCTCGTTATATATATAATAAACAAATTACAGCATAGAAAGTGCTTTGTACGGAAATTTTTTTTTTTTTTTTTTTGCAAAACTCAGAAAAACTCACCCGTTCGCTGCGCTCACTTTTTCGTTTTCCCAAGTTTTGCAACTCGTGAAGTACGTCGCACTTTCTCTAAAGGGAAAAAAGATGGACGCACTTTGTTTTTCTTTTAACTTTGAGCACATGCTCATAATTTCATTCACCCGCAGCATTCACGAGTTGCTCAAGAGCTCTTTGAGTTGGTTTAAAATCCAAAAAACAAAAGGTAACACGGTACTGAATATTTCTTTGCTCACTGCAAACCATTATCAAACCTACAATGATGATAACGGGCACTGAAGTGTCCGAAACATGTTTACAACCACTGAAATTTGCACGAAAATTCAGTTGTTTTCTGCTCATCGCCTAACTTGCCTAATGATTCATAATGCCGGCTATGTTACCTTTTTGGTTTTCTCTGCAGCGTTATGTTTCGTCAATGTTGGGACGGTTATCGGTGTTTACACTCCAATCCTTGCTCCACACTTAAAGAGTCAGGTACGATAATTGTACGCAACGGAGGTCTTCAACATTACATTGTTCGGTAACGGTCATCATGTGGTATTATTCATTAACTGTCTGCTGCAATGACTGGCTGTGAAGGAGATGTTAGTTGTTTTTATGTACCCAAGGTACCGAGTTGCAGGGAAAACCTTTCTTAAAACCGCATTCGTTAAATAGCTTGTTCTTTATCTCCAGTTTCGTCATGAAATCCCTCCATTTGAAAACAATGCATTTTTACATTATTATTTTTAGTTTTATATTGACTTTTTGTTCATTGCAAATTTCCAGGCCAGTTCCTAGTACTTTTTTGTTGTTTTGACTCTATTCTTAAATTTTTCAATTGAAAGACTGACGTCTATAAAAATTAATTAACATAAATCTTTAACCCGGGAGGCAGCTACAAACGTCAAGATAACTATTTAGGGCTGAAGATTTTTGGAGGGTAACTACTAGTTAAGTGGTCTTACATGTTTAATTTTGTGCTTGCAGTTTGGGCTGAACGCCTCTCGCATTGGTTTGTTCTTTTTGCTTGCGTCTCTTTGTTATGCGTTGTTTGCTCCTGTGATTGGCTGGATAGGAGACAAAACGGTTTGTATTTTATTATTGTTTACATTTAGATTATGTATAATCGCCTGGTTACATGGCCATAGATGTCTTGCAAACGCTCTCGCATTAACGGCTAATACAATTGTTTTAATAAGACAACCAAGGACTTTCCACATGTTAGGTTGACTCTTGGTCGATGAAAATCAGCACAGAGCAGTAAAGATATGCAACTTAAATTAAGCAATTGTTTTATTTAATTCAACATTTTTTCCCCAACACGTTTTAAATAATTCAGTAGTCGCCGATCTGCGTGTAATTAGTCTCGTACCCCGGTCTCAGTCGTTCGTATGCTGATTAATAGGAGAACCAGCTTGGATGTGTAAGCGTTCTACGTTAAATGAACAGCTGGCTAAGTGGAAGTGGAAGCAAATGGAAGATATGGGGTGCTTTTCGCGTCATACTTAAAAATTACACAGTCATATTAAGTCAACACGACTCTTGTTGCCGGCGAAACTTAAGGCACTAAATAATGAGCCACTCTTGGTGACACCCAACGACACTTCGATGCGTCAAAACAAGACGGTGCATGTGGCCTACAGGGATTCTTTGTGAGTGCAGCAAAGTCTACATCGAGGAAACAGGAAGACCGGTGCACACACATAGGATCAAGGAGGACGACAGGGATATTCAACTAGGGCTTGGCCATTGTGTTGGCATAGTGTTTGGCATACGTTCTGGAAAAAGCAGTGCTCGAGCATAATAAGAAGATTTTTGCACAAAAGTCAATTTAACAATTTCATTCTTGCTTTTTTAGTGCCTGAGAATAATTGCAAATTGTGATTACAGTATACGATAGATCTGGAAACTACCGGAAGTCACGGTGTTTTTACAGTATTTGCTCATTCATTCTTTCCGTATTCGTGGGCAACAAGTGCCAGAGAAAACCGATAAAGCAACAGCCAGCACCGATCTAGAGTCAGGATCAGAAGAAGACAGAAATAAAACCTTTCTCAACTATCTTTTTGCTGTTACATACACAGAAACGGAAGCCTGCAGTACCATAATGTAGGACCTTTCTGAGTAAAGCAGCGGTAATTGCAGTTACAGACGATTTTATTAAGGAAATTAATAGTCTGATGTATAGTTTTATTTGGAAGGGGAATGATAAAATTAAATTAAACGTGCCGCCCTGATTAACGATATCGAGAACGGTGGACTTAAAACGCTGGATATTCAATCAATGATTTACTCACAGAGGGTGATGGTTTTAAAAAAAATATGCAGATAAAGATCATATTAGTCCTTGGAAGATTGTATTAGATTTTTTTCTTTCTCGAATTGGCGGGGAATTTATTCTGAAGTGTACTTTTGATACCCGAAAGTTACCCGCGCTATCTTCCAGTAATTTATAAAAAGTGTTTTGATGCCTGGACCTTGTTAAATGATCAATCATCATTTTCTTCGTACAGAGATGTTGTCCATCAGGTCATTTGGAATAATAAGTTTATCAATGTTCAAAAAGTCTCGCTTTACGAAGAAAATTTGTGTCTGAAAGGAATTGTTACAGATGGCGACATTCTGTCTGATACTGGTAGTTTTCTAAAAGGCCCTAAAGCGTTAAATGCAAATCTTTCTCTCGCGTAGAGCATTTTAAATTAATGAGTATTGTCGACGCGATTCCTCAGCAATGGAAACTAATAATTAGACTACAAAGTGCACAACACAACCCTTCATACATTAGTGACACGATTTATTTAAAGATGGGTAACGCTGAGGTGGCTCTATTACAGGTCGATGAGAAGCGTGTACGATGTACTATTAATAGTTCATAGTAGACGCTTCTCATTGACGTTATTCAGATAGCTCTGTTCTCTCGAGAAGTCTTTAAAAAGCCTGGGTCATCCAAAGTAACTCTCTTAACTCTGGTTCAAAGATTTGAGTGCTCTTTGGAAAAAATGGTCGCTAAAGGGAAGTGACAGCTTACGAGAGAGGTCGTTAAGGGAGGTTTAGCTGTGTTCGCGATTGTAGTTCAACACTAAATTTTAATCCGAGTCTGATTGGATAATTTAACTCATCTGACGAAAATACCCAAATGGAGAGTTAAATCATCCCTCAAAAAACCTAGCATTCATTTTTCAAAGGTTGCTCGCTTCATATTTCTCTCTTTCTGTTTTATCATTGTTATACTTTAACACCTCAATGGTTAAATCGATGTCATCTCTAAATTTCACATGCAAATTTAATTTCCGTGACTTTTATTCAGAAGAAAATCATAAGGCGGTGAAAGATAAAAAAGTACAATAAAATGTTCCTGTTTCGGGAATTCGCTCTCGGTGTTTGACTCCTTAGGATTATATTTCTTTTTAGAGCATAAATTTTGCGACGCCTTAACAGCCTGCCCGATAGTCCTCGACAGAAACACTCTTTTTGGTTAATTGGTAGTTTGTTTTGCTAACATCCGAGCTAATAAGGATACAGCTTTAACACCATTTGTACGAAGGATAAGAAACATTTGACTGGTAAAAAGTAACACTAAATTCATTCCTAAATGGAGGTTGGGCGATGTCCTAATCACCCTTATAGCTGTTTACGCAAATCAGTGGTCACAACTGATTGGCTATTGCTCTTATAATCATACTGGAACGAAAAGGACTCACGAAGGACTGATGTCGATAACTAATCCAGAAAAACCACCCCCCCTCGTTTTCATTTTTTTTCGGTTGCATAGGTTAGTTATTGTTTGCTTTACAGCGCTTTTGAATTTGAGTGTCGTGGGCCAATCAGAGTACGAAGCAATAACATATAGCCGGCGCAAAGCGGTTTTGGTTTTGCTTCTCATTGGTTAAGAAAGTGGCGTGAGTTTTCCTGGTCAATCACTGAGCGAAGCAATGGAAAACCAAATCAAAACGTGAATTACTTTCGACACTCAATTCAAAATGTTGTCCCTCTATTATGATGAATATTGTTGCCGTGGTTTCTCGCTCAATGTTTTTGCAATCCTCTAACCTTTCTTTGTAAAATCACTGATAACACTTTTATGGGACTGGACTTTGTCCCTGAATAGAAATCAACTTTAAACGATCAGAAAATAAATGTAGACCATCCTTGAGTGAAACTTAGGGCGCCTTTTTTTTATTCACAATTCTGGAATGAGAATGGCCAGAAGGTAAATTAAAATGCGTGCGTTTTTCTATTCCGCATTCCTATTCCGTAATGGACAGAACACCATTTCATTCCACTCTGCTCCCAGGGGCAGGGGCAGAATGAACCGGCAGAATGTTGCGAATGAAAATCCAAGATGGCGGACGGCGAGATGAGCGCTGCGGATTCAAATACGTCTCTACCGGAGAAAAACTCAGGTTACACTTTTGGACACAATGAAACATTGCTTCTAATTTCATTGTACCAAAAGTACGAGGTTTTTTTCAGTGATGCAGCCTCTTCGTCGGCCGCCATATTTGTTACACAATGTTTACTCATGCCAGGCGCGCATCTCGACGGGCGTTTTTTTATGCAGACAATTCTAATTATTCCGTACCAACCATTCTTATTCCAGAATTGTGGATAAGAAAACGCGCCCTTAGCTTCTCCGGCTGGTGGTTCATTTTGCAAATATCATCGGATGTAAATTAGGATAAGTAAATTGGGTTAAATGGAGAGTTAAATGGTGGAACTTTTATCTGTGTCACACTTAATACCTATCATTTATTTTCAGCACTGTTATCGCTGTATGATTGTGTTGGGGTTCCTTGGTTCTGGTGTTGCTTACTTTATACTGGGACCTGCTCCATTCCTTTCCTTTATTTTGCGAGAAAGGTAATGTATTATCGAAATGTGTCAGTCTCCATTATACTCTAGAAGGAAAATTCCCACTGAGACTACAATAACACTTTCCGTCAGTTCTAATTTTACCATCCCATACAAAATCAAATTATGTAAGAAGTTCTCAGTCTGCCTGCGGAACTCTAAAATTACCTGAACGAACTCACACTATTATGGCTTCCGTGACTCTAATGTCGGCAATTACTCTTTAAACTTTATATTATCAGCGCACAAGATTTTCATTTACGCTGGTTTTTTAGCTAGGACCGGTCACATTTGTAGAGCATTGGGAAGTTTATGCCTAATAATATAATCTATTTCAAGCCTTTTTCGCTCCTCCATTCTCGAAAGAAGTTTGAACTCGATGCCTACTGAAACTTCGCAGATAACTAAAATCCTATAATCCGAAAATGGTCTTATCTTTCTTAAATCTTTTACCAATTTTAGGGACATTTGGCAAGTGTGGGTTGCCATGGCCATGTCTGGAAGTTTCGGTTGTGTTGCCTACGTTGTATTAACGCCCGAGCTAAGAAGAATTATGAGGTGAATGTAAAATAGCTTATTCTCACTAATTTTCGCGCTAACTTAATTTCGCAATAAACCTCACGGTGTATTTCGCGATTATGGGAGAAAAGGAGGACCGCGGCTTACTTAATTTCGCTATTTCGTCATTTCTTTGATCTGGCAAAAACACCTATAGTAAAGTCCAGTTGACTTAGAAGACGTTTGCATTTATTGTTCTTGTAACAGAAATAAAAGAACCACTTCAAAATTGCGATAAATGCAAGTCTCGCGAAATATCTTCTACTACAATGCAACAGCAGTACGAGTCTACCCCGAGGCAGAGTCATATGCTCATGCCTTACAGTTAGGTAAACTAGATAGGTTACATGATAGAAGAGTACACTTGTGCTACAAATATATGGCGAAAATGAAGTCCCCCAGCCACCCTCTGCACCACCTGCTTCTCAGCCCACTCCTAGACGCGCCCAACTACATCTTGAGGCAGAAAGCACAAAAGTATTATCTTTTCCGGAACATGCAGGTCTGTAGGACAAAGAGAGCGGAGGACTTTTTTACATTTAAATATTTTAAGTGATTCAATTGTTACTATCATTGTTATAACAGTAAATTATTATATTTTAGATAATAGTTGCCTTACATTGTAAAATATACTCGATAATTCAGTTCTTTTTACTGCAAGAGAGTTTTTTTTATTAATAAACTACTTTATTGTGCAACCTGTTCGAAACTTAAAGACCCATTTTCACCCTCGATGCGTCGCGCGCCGCTACCGTTCATTCTTGAATTTCATGTAACACGAACTTACTTAGACCTTCGAACCCTTGTTTATCGCATCCCGAACACATCTCAAAATCGATGTCAGCGATTCTCGGTATTCTTCTCTTTATTTCTTGGGACATGATTTGGCAAAGTCAGTTAGATACAGTGTATGCTACGTTTTGGAGCACCGCTCCAGCGGACGGAGGACCCTGGAAAGATCAACAGAGCTCCGATATATATAATATTGGTGTTGTATTTTCGTCGTTGTTTTACCCAACCTTCCCATCGCGCACTGGGTTCATGTCGCATTGATTACACTGGCCTATGTATCAGTTTTCTATGCCTTGGTTCAAATTAGTTACGCAAAGCTGTGTCGTGGTATATCAAAGAATATCTCAATTGTGAGTTGTGTTTTCTCGGTGTACACACGAGCCTTGAGGTTCCAAATGAAATATTAGCCTAATTTAGCAAGAGAACGTGAACGTCATTTGAGGACGCGAGGGCGCGCGGCAAGAGCTAAACACGACTTCCGGTGCTCAATTTCATGCTCTGCCATTGGTCAAGTCGGTTTTTAGATCTGCGCGCGCCGTCGTCACGGTCGTCACATTAAAGCGATTTAGCAATGACAACGGGGACTTCATGACAACGGCGCGCGCAGATCTAAAAACCGACTTGACCAATGGCAGAGCAGCAAATTGACCGGACGTCGTGTTCAGTCCTTTTCGCGCGCTCTTGCGTCCTCAAACGACGTTCCCGTTCTGTTTCTTAATTAGGCTATTGTCTTTGCTAAATAAGCTTAGTATATATCACACAAGTGAATAGTGCTTTTCGCGCGCTCTGATTGCTGGGTTAACTCGGAGGTGATTAGCAAGTACTTTTCACCTCCGAGTAGCCGGCGCGAGAGACTTTACAAATCCGACAGCTTGTCGGTATATTGTCACGCATAAAGTAATGTTTTGGTCCGCTAATTATTCAGCTTGTGTGGTATATACTAAAACCTCAGTGTCACCTCAGTGTCGGTGAAAGTGGTGGATATTTACCTCGCCGCTTCGCGGCTCGGTAAATATCCACCACTATTCACCTCCACTTCGGTGAATAATTGTTAACTATCTCATGGTTTACAACTCGAAAGCATTGCATTTAAGTAGTATTAACATCGACATTAAAAATAATAGAATATCTCTTAACTCCATGCATGAAGTGGTTTAAACACTTCTTTTATTTTTTCTTAATTAGTGACCATGGAATGGCTGACAACGCATCCACCAACGGGATCATTGCAGGAATTTTTTCCAGCACGTTTAATCTGGGGTTTGTTTTATGATGCGCACATTAACCGTAGAATTTGTACAAACCGCGCGTTTGACGAACAAAAATTTCACAGACGCTAGTGAGGTCAAAGGCAGTTCGAAAGTTGTACAAAAAGAGAATAAAATGACTCACATGCATACTCCGAAGAGGTCCAATCTATTTATCCAATGGTTTTTAGTATAACTTTGAAAAGCTCTTGACAACTGGAAAGCCAGAATAAGTTTTAGCTAGATATAAAACTCTGAATCAAGTTTGCAAAATTTAATATAGTAGTTTTATAACTAACGCTTTGAAAAACGAATAAAAGCTCCACTTAAAACCTTTCACCGATTTCCCAATCACTGACGTGGTATTTTGTTTGATCAAAGATGCACCGTAGGACCGATAATTGGCGGACTTCTGTATGAACATGTCGGATTCCAATGGACAACAGCGGTGAGCAACTTAAGTTTTAAGTTAACTAAGCCGGATTATCAACACAAGATTACGGGGGTTAAAATTTGTTTTATGCTTATGAATATAAAGCGACTACTAAAGCAGCAACACCCAATAAAAACCTGCCGTTGTTTAGTTAGTTAGCTAGAGAGTTACATTATTTTCCTAATAGTACACTCAACAAAATTACTCAATTCTAGTTGGTCGAGAGCAGTACAATAATTATTAATCCCAAATAGTACTCCGCGGGAGTACCTATTAAGTTAAATTTAGTACACTCAACAAAATTCATAATTTTGTTGAATGTACTATAGATGGAAAAACGTACAATCTACGACCTTCTCGTACAATTCGTGATTTTATTTTAGATTAATTGATACTCGTGATTTTGAAAGTTCTCAAATTGCACTCGCCTTTTGAGAACTTTCAAAGGCACTCGTAACTATTGTACTCGAGGTCGTGCGCTTTCCTCTACTAATCTAATCAAAACTTTTCTTCACTGTTACAGGGCTGTTTTTTTTTATAGCATCCCTAACTATCATTTTGTTAAATCTGATTTTGTTGTGTCCCACTTGTAGGGATCAAATGGTTAAGAATACTAATATTTTGGGACAACGTTGTTCTGCTGCAAATCGATCGATCAATCAATCGATAGATCGATCGATCGATAAATAAATAAACAATTAAGGAATAGAGCGGTTTTCAGTTGAGTGTTGAAAATAATTTCGCAATTACTTTGGTTTTGTTTTACTACGCTCTGTGATTGGGTAACAAAACTCGCGCTACTTTCTAAACTAATGGGAAAACAAACTGAATCTAATCGTGACTTGCACGCGCGAGTTTTCCCGCGCTTGGCGACGGCTGCATTTAATTGCTTTGAATGCTGATTGATTCTTTGCGATGTTTTCGTCTGTTGTGATTGGCCAGAGTAATTACTTCGGTTTTGGTTTTGGTTTTACGACACTCAGTTGAAAACCGCTCTAATGACGTATAGGATTAGCACGAATGTCAGTAAAAGTGGGTTAAAATTAACTTAACCTATGAAACAATTAAGAATAAAAATCAGCGATAGCAATGTTCAATGACTTCTCGATGGCTCACGCGTGTTAATAAGATAAATAAATAAATAAATCGACTTTGTTTAACGAGAAAACGTAAAGCTTGTGGGATGTGGCTGGAGTGACAAGGATACCTCACAAATTAATGTGATCTGGTAAGCTGAAGCCACTCTAAGGGCACTTATAAGGCCACATGGTAGTGGGCATTACCCCTTAAATCTACCAAAGCGCCCTAAAGCGCCCTAGCAAATTTTGCACGGACGAATTTTGTACCTGGACCGCCTGTTTACATGGAACAGTGGAAATTCTGTTACAGATCGCAATGGTTTTTACATGGGTCCGTGCAAATTTTGAGACCAGTCGCGGTATTTGAATGGCTTTTTTACATCTCTGCTGTGATTGGTTAAGCTAATGCTTTTGGCCAATCACCTTGTAGTTAGGTACAGTACGCGGCAAATCAAACATGGCGGCAGACAATAACTTTATGTGGACAGATGAAGAAATAAATTTGTTGTTGCATGTAATTTTAGACTACAAAGTCGGAAAAGCAGGCGAAGGAGTTTACTGGGAGACAGTGAGGAGCAAATACGAAGAGTCGAAGACATAACAAAAATGTTTTTGGAAAAGTACCGTGATAACGACAAGGAGAAATTTTCCCGAGGTACCGAGGCGGCACTAGAAAGCTTCAACAAAGACCGAATCCTAAAGAAACTAAAAAGGATAAACTTTAAACAGAGCGAAATGTAACTTTACGACTGAAACAAATTGCGACCTTGCAACACTTTTGCTTAGCAACCAATAAACATAAGTAGATTCCAGGCCTTAACCGCGCTAACCGGCAAAACCTTGCACGGTTCGGGTGTTTTCACGAGTCCGTACGCATATTGGAACCGTGCCGGTCAAAAAATTGACCTGCTTTTTTCAAGTCCCAGACTTGCACGCTTAGCCGTTCAAAAATTCGTCCGGCTCCACCGGTCCCGTGTGAACGCAAGGTGGAACCGTGCAAGTTTTTGTCCGTGCAAAAATTTGTCCGTACCCGTGCAAACGGGGTCTTACATGATCACATTAATTGGTGAGCTACCTTTGTTTAACGAGAGTAACACTTAACAGTCATTCAACTGACAAACCTGTTGCACTCGAAATTCCCGATCGAATTGGAATAATTTTTTGTCATCACTGACGAATTTGAAAATGATGGCATCACAAAGGCAGGTGTTAGTCTGGGAGCAAATGTACTCCGGTGGGAAGTTTGTGCTGAAAGCAAGCCACTGGTCTAGAAATGTTCATTGGGACCTAGTAGACATGAAAAGTTTTGGTGGCAACTTTGCAACTTGCTAAGACGAGATTTATGAGGGTTTCAATTTCTGACCTGTGGAGGCCAGCATGGAAACGAGGCTGCTATAGAAAATCCTTTATATCTTCCGTAAACATACACCTTTACTTACCAAACTTGCCCACAATATATAATTCGCTGCCTTGAATGATTTTTGGTAAATTTTTATTCAATTGTTGGTCACGTGACCTTGTAGCAAGGAAACGGGGTTGAGAATATAAACTCCTTATAATTTTCATATACATGAACCGTTGATCTGAAACGAGACTACATTATGACAATCGATACTCTTAGCTGTTTTATGTAGATTTTAATTGAAATACTTCTCATGTGACCCGATGAACACGGAAACGAGGGTGAGAGAAAGAACTTCTTTAATTGAAATAAATTTCGCGAATAAGCTGATAGGATGAAATCCGTGATTGCTGCAAAATTGGAGATTTGAGGCGACCAAACCACCGTTTCTGCGTCGCTTAACATGGATTTGACGTTTATATCTCGTTCGCGTTTCAAGCAATCCAGAATCCCTATACGCATCCCACGAAGCTGTACTGTGGGATATTTTGCGAATTTTTTGGTCATTTTTGGGCATATTTGGGTAGAGATAATTTTTCGCAAAGGATTTGTTAACTTTAGGGAAGTAGGGAATGTTGAAGACTTAATGAAGGTTTAAAATTGGAATTTGTAGTGGAAAATTAGTAGATGGACACCAAAACAGTTCCCCAGCAACCTTCAGTGCCCTTGTGAGGTCTCAACTGTCTGGTGGTGTTTCAAAACATTTTTGTACATTTTAATCCCTTCTTTAAACTCCTTAAAATTTCACTCCATTTCACCTTAAGTCCCACCTTAAAGCCGGTGTCAACCAGTCGTAATAGACACACCAAATTATTTTGCCAGTGATAATGTCTACGGTTGTTGAGGAAGTCGTCTGTCCCTTGACGAAGACCCTGTTCTTTAAAATGCCCGAGAAAGAAACAAATGTTTAGACAGACCTCATACAAAGAGGCTTCATAGACACATGATCCGAGATGACCAATATTATAACTTTTGAAGAGATACAAATATATGTGCCATATGAAATATATTAAGTTTTCCAACATTCCCTTCAAAATGAATATTTACAATTTATTCAGACTCTGACTCATCGCTGCTCTCGTCTTCGTCACTTTCGTTATCGTCAGTCTGATGAAGCCTGTGATTTTCTGTTTCTCCGGCGCATTAATCAAAATAATCAGTTTATTAAACCCTTTGGTAGTATATAACACTAAATTACAAGGGGAGTGGTCAATTCTACACAAAAAAGCATAATTGCACTTGACACAGAAGGCAAAAACAATTAAACCCTATTATAACTGTGAGTAACGAAACTACTAAGGCGGTCCGTTCTGACAAGGCGGAAATCAGAACGGGAACAACCAGACCTCAGCCCGTACCCATGAGCGACACTCGTGGACTCACTATTATCAGAACAACTACAAAGGTCTGTACAGAGAAATCCAGTACTGCAGCCCTGAATCGATTGAACAAGCGTCTCTTATTTGAGCACCTTCGCTTAACAAGAGACGTGAATCAATCAATCGAATCCGGCAAATCAAACCGAAGCGAATCGAGAGTCTCTTAGTCTCTGGAGCCGGTTACGAGAGTTGTCGTTACACGTGTCCACCCCTCGTTCTCCATTGCCCGTCCATAATCCCTCGGTGACGGCAGACGGGGTTTGGGGAATTAACCATCAACTAAAATGAGCATGCAGTATAGCTTGGTGCAGTGCAAGCTTATGTTGGTCGAGACTCCGCTTGCTCTCTTTCTAAAGAGGAACCACCTGACCTCTTTACCGAGTTGTTTGGTCTGTCTTCGGTAGATAAAGTTGGCAGAGAAACCTTTTGAATTCCACACGTTTGATGTCGCCATCAGGCAGTTTTCCTTCCGACCAAGATTACCAGGGGTACGCAGGATGGAATCGTCGGCTTCCTGAAACCTCCCAGAACAAAGTCGCCTTCTTCCCCATTCCCTATTCAATGTTTTTTTTTCTCTCTAAACCCGAGGCAAAGAATTCTTTGTTTATCCATAAACAGCATTAGAAAGAGAAGCAGATAATTAACAATTAAAGCTATTTTTCTAATCTGTCCAAACTAGTTTTGTCTGAGGTTAAAGCTCAGGAGGATCAGGTAAAAGTTCGTTCCCCGCTTTATTCAGTGTGATACCAACCAGTCCTTCAGACACCTTCATGGAACGCCGGTTGCTTCAGCTGCAAAGGCACTCTTTCCTTCTTGCTGATGACAAATAAATTTGTTGTGTCTATCATGAGTGCTTGTTAATGAGGCAGCAATCACAGATTTGTTCTTTCTCACAACCTCGTTTCCATGTTCATCGTGTCACGTGATTATTTAATTAAAATCTACTTAAAACAACTAAGAGTATCGAATGTCATATATGTAGTCTCGTTTGGTAATCAACGGTTCATGTGCATGACAATTATAAGGAGTTTTTATTTTTAAAAAAATGGACCTCGTTGAACAAAGGCTGCGGCATGTCTCAGACTGTTGTAAATGCTGAAAATGTGCGAGTTCCTGTCCCTACTCAGATGTTCGCGAATGCGTTGTGAGAAATGTCGGCTGGTTTTCATTCAACGTTACTGTGCCAATATTGAAATCAAGTTGGTTTTTTCTTCTTTCAAAGTCGGTAGTACATTTAGTGTGAAGGATCCTGTGCCTTTCTATCTCCGTTCGCGTGTTGTTTACAAATTTTCTTGTGCACGATGTAATGCCTGTTACATCGGCGAAACCAGCCGACATCTCTCAACGCGCATTCGTGAACATCTGAGTAGGGACAGGAACTCGCACATTTTTCAGCATTTTGCAACAGTCTGAGACATGCCGCAGACTTTGTTCATCGAGGTGCTTTTCTATTTTGGATTCTAACACGAAATAGATTTCAGCTAATTTTAAAAGAAGCCGCTCATATCCGCTGGGAAAATCCCACGTTAAACAAGCAGCTTAAACATGCCGAGCTAACTCTTTCTTTCTGACGTGGTTTCCCATTGCGTTAGGCCTTTTGTTATTTAGTTTTTACTTACTATGACAATTTTGTGCAATAGCTGTAATTATTTTGTTGTTTATACTTAGTCTCTCTATGTAAATCCGATTTCATAAAATGTATTCTCCCAGGTCTCGCGCATTTAAGTATTGCCCGTTAATTTTTAAAAAAAATTGTACGCGTCAATGGTAGGTATATAATTCAAATCACAACAACTGTAAACTATTTCACAACTGATGATCTTCGTAAATGATCGAAGCATGTCTTGTTTTTAAACTCAAAGTGGTTGTCCATTTTTAAAAAATATTAACTTGTCTGCTTTTATCAAGACCATAAGGAGTTTTATATTCTAACCTCGTTTCATGCTGCAAGGTCACGTGACCACTAATTAAATAAACATTACCAAAAATCATTTAAGAGCAGCGAATTATATCTTGTGGGCAAGTTTGGTAAGTAAAGGTGAATGTTAACGGAAGATATAAAGGATTTTCTATAGCAGCCTCGTTTCCATGCTGGCCTCCACAGGTCAGAAATTGGAACCCTCGTAAATCTCGTCTTAGCAAGTTGCAAAGTTGCCACCAAAACTTTTCATGTCTACTAGGTCCCAGTGAACATTTCTAGACCAGTGGCTTGCTTTCAGCATAAATTTCCCACGGGATCTTAAATGGCTATGTGATATGGAGTTTCGAAACGTCATTCAACATTGCTTTTGGCTGATTTTTATTCTTATTTGTTTACCAAAAACCTCGGTTATTAAAATTTTATGAAATTATTAATAATTTCCTTCGGTTTTGTTTTAACTCTGCTGTCTTTTCGAATGAAAAAAGTTCTGCCTTCCTGTATAATTTTTTATTGCAGCTTGCGATTGTTTAGAGTCAGTTAATTGATTTAGATCCAAAAAAACGCTCTTATCTTAAATATATGTGCTTACTTTCCTACACAGATTGAAGGCTTTATTTGCACTGCTCAGGTACCTGGCAACTTTATATATTACATTACATTACATTACACTACACTACACTACACTACACTACACTACACTACACTACACTACATTACATTACATTACATTTTGTGCTGCCTTGGGTGTCAATGTGTGCATTATTGAAGCCTTTAGTTTGCATCAAAACCCAAAAGTGAAAAACATAGATCCAGCCTAGAGAACAGAATATTCCTACGTTTACTGTTTTTGTCTTTCTTCGTACCCACTTTTCTTAATAGCTTTTGCTGGTACAAAATCTATACTCTGTAATCCCCTTCCTTTGGCATTTAAAGCCGGTTACAGACGAGCAAGTTTTCTTTGACAAGTGTCATTGGCAATTTTCAATTGTTCATGTTCAAGCCTGTTACACACGAAGAAGTTTTCCTTGACACGTTTTGACTTAACAACAGTTTTATTTGCTGGTGTGAACGAATGAACAAGTTTTCTTTGACAAGTATTCACTGTAACCAGCAACTCAATTACACAGCAGACAACAATTTTCTTGACAAGTTTTCCTTGTCGACCCGTACAGACCAGCAAATTCTGCAACTCGTCAAGTTTTTCTTTGACAAGTGCACTTCTTCAAAAACTAGCATACTTGTTTTTGAACAAATGCACTTGTCAAGGAAAAACTTGACAAGTTTTTCTGTACACACCAGCAAATAAAGTTTGTCAAGTCAAAACTTGTCAAGGAAAACTTGCTCGTCTGTAACCAGCTTAAGTTTCATTGTCACATTATGGCTTTGTAGACCGCCGGTTAAAAAGTTGTAACACACTTCCTGACAGGTAGTGTTAACCCCGGGGTTATCCAGGCGTAGAGTGAACTCTCCGGTTGTATCATTGAAGAACGATTAAAAAAAATTCTTTAACGTGATTTCGTCATTGTCAGTGGGATAGAGGTTCAGCGTGATGGACATCAATATTAAAGGTTTTAGGTCAAAAATAAACCCGGTTACACACGAACAAGTTTTCCTTGACAAGTGTCATTGACAATTTTCATTTGCTCAAGTTTTCTTTGACAAGTTTTGCCTTGGCAAGTTTTATTTGCTGGTGTGAACGAACGAACGAACGAACAAGTCTTCTTTGACATATATTCACTGTAGCCAGCAATTCAATTACACAGCAGACGACAATTTCTTGAAAAGTTTTCCTTGTACAGAGACGAGCAAGTTCTGTAATGTGTCAAGTTTTTCCTTGATAAGTGCACTTGTTCAAAAACTAGCATCCTAGCTTTTAAACAAGGGCACTTGTCAAGGAAAAACTTGGCAAGATTTTCTTTTCACATCAGCAAATAAAGTTTGTCAAGTCACTGAAACTTGTCAAGGAAAACTTGCTCGTTTTTCCTTAACAAGTTCAAAAAGTAGCATGCTAGTTTTTGAACAAGTGCACTTGTCAAGGAAAAACTTGACAAGTTTTTCTTTACACACCAGCAAATAAAGTTTGTCAAGTCAAAACTTGTCAAGGAAAACTTGCTCGTGTGTAAAGCCGGTTACAGACGAGCAAGACGGGTCAAGAAGGAAAACTTGTCAAAAAATTGCCGTCCGCTTGGTAATTGAATTGCTGGCTACAGTGAATATTTGTAAAAGAAAATTTGTTCATTCGTTCACACCAGCAAATAAAACTTGTGAAGGCAAAACTTGTCGTTCATAAACATAAGCAAATAAAAATAGTCAATGACACTTGTCAAGGAAAACTTGCTCGTGTGTAACCGGCTTAAGTCCATACCACACAAAACTATCCTTCAGTTTCTTTTCCAGGCCCGGAAATGTGTTCTGTAATATACAAGGAGAAGGAGGGTGGGCAATAATACCCTATTTGACTCTGATGCTCGGATTTCAGACGACCGTGAAAGCCACAACGAATTAAAAACACTGTACGTCGCTAGTGAAGACCACGTTCAGTCGATCCAGAAGTTTCATATTGAAACCAACCCAACCCACTGACTGTTTTGAACTCGTGCGAATTGCTCGGCAGTATACTTTACTGCTTTTTCTTGTTTGTTTGTTCGTTTTGTTTTCTCTTTTTTTTTTCAGGCCTTACTTGTGGTAGCTTTTGCTGCAATTGAAAACCTAGCGCAAAGGTGAATAAAAAACGTTCTTATTTTAGTTTATATTTTTTTTCTTCAGTAAAACAAGAAAGATGAGAGAGAGCATTGAATTATCACAGACTGAGGACTTCTGGATTCGCAAATGCAAATTAACCGAAAGGCAATCAACAAAAAAAAATAAAATAAGTTAAGAACCACAAAGCTTTGTTCATGGTAGTCAATCACTGATTTCTTTCAAGAGAGGTGGTGCTATATTAGGTCCACGACTCTTTCAAACTCTTGTTACCGTCCTTATTTAATTATGTTTGTAATTTTTTTTCGGTGACACAAGCAATGTGGATCATCACTAGTTAAAGCAAAGACAAAACGCTAAAAGAATAATTGTAGAACAAGCCAAATAGAAGTTTTTGTTTAACCCTTCCTATGGCTACCAAATTCACGTAAATCTTTTTATCCAACAGATTTATCAGCGCAACAAAAACCGATTTGGTTTTCTCCGTTTATTGGTCAGCGATAGAGCATGCGCTATGAAAAGCTAAGCAGACCTCCCGCGATTGACTTATGGTGCTGAGCGGGAGGTTAAAGAGCATACTAGGCGTCCCTGTGAAATGTTTATTTCTTTTCTTTCAGGAAAAAATCTTTGGATAATCTTAAAGGAGAAAAACAGACCCTGCTGGAATAAGATACAAGAAAATGAAGACTAGTGGATTTTTTTCCCTCAAGTTATTTATAGTTGGTTTAGAGCAGTCAAAGAATAACCAAGTGAAAATTTGGGAAATTCCTGCCATTAGAATATCATCCTACAGAGATAAGGAAAAGGATGAACTCTTGTATTGTTTATAATTTAATTCGACGGAACACATCAGCGCACAGCCACCAGCGCACAGCCACCAGCATAACGGAGAACTGTCTTTCCTGAAGTCAATAAACTTTCTAACTATTTACAAATTCATCAATGAGGTCACAGTCTCTTTGTGCTGGTCCTCGAGAGACCAGTCTGGTTCAAGCCGTTAAATCTTTTGAGCGCGCCGATCCAGTCACGTCGTTTATATCGCCAGAGTCAAATATTTGATTGGACGACTGGAAAACCGTTTCTTAAAAGGGCTTCTATTGGTTAAGTGCACGAGGATCTAACGTTACTGTGTCAATATTGAAATCAAGTTGTTTTTTTCTTCTTTCAAAGTCGGTGGTATGTATAGTGTGAAGGATGCTGTGCTTTTCTATCTCCGTTCGCGTGTTGTTTACAAATTTTCTTGTGCAGGATGTAATGCCTGTTACATCGGCGAAACCAGCCGACATTTCTCAACACGCATTCGTGAACATCTGAGTAGGGTCGAGGTGCTTTTCTATTTTGGATTCTGCACGAAATAGATTTCAGCTAATTTTAAAAGAAGCCGCTCATATCCGCTGGGAAAATCCCACGTTAAACAAGCAGCTTAAACATGCCGAGCTAACTCTTTCTTTCTGACGTGGTTTCCCATTGCGTTAGGCCTTTTGTTATTTAGTTTTACTTACTATGACAATTTTGTGCAATAGCTGTAATTATTTTGTTGTTTATACTTAGTCTCTCTATGTAAATCCGATTTCATAAAATGTATTCTCCCAGGTCTCGCGCATTTAAGTATTGCCCGTTAATTTTTAAAAAAAATTGTACGCGTCAATGGTAGTATAAATTCAAATCACAACTGTAAACTATTTCACAACTGATGATCTTCGTTGAACGATCGAAACATGTCTTGTTTTAAACTCAAAGTGGTTGTCCATTTTTAAAAAATATTAACTTGTCTGCTTTTATCAAGACCATAAGCAGTTTTATATTCTAACCTCGTTGCCATGCTGCAAGGTCACGTGACCGCCAATTAAATAAACATTGCCAAAAATCATTTAAGAGCAGTGAATTATATCTTGTGGGCAAGTTTGGTAAGTAAAGGTTTATGTTTACGGTTTCTATAGCAGCTATCAAATGTTCGAGCAAGCAACCGTGGACAATAATCCTGCTGGTATACGTTGGATCAAACTGGTGATCTGATCGGCGTAATAAAATCAACAGAGAGTATAAAAGCAAGGGCCGATACAACGTAGAATGGTTTTAAGTCTTGTGTACTATATTTCGGCTGGCCAAACCAGCCTTCTTCAGGTACAATGAGAATTTACATTGGAAGGGGTGTTTATGTAGTTATATACCGGAAACACGTAGAACTAAAATGATTGACAGTGTAAAATAAAATACTAGAAAAAAGGTCTAAAAAAAGATAAACTTGTAAGAAAAAATTAACTAATATGTTTCTTCGCGGATGTTAAGACCTTCAGGATCAATTGTTCTGCCTTTTGAAATTAAAAAAGCTTCCCTGGCCTTACGGATTGAGTCTCTGTTAGAAAATATTTTCTCAATGGGGATTAATTGCATGTCATTAGCAGTGTGGTTAGGAGAGGAGAGGAAATGTTCCGCGACATCTAAACCTACCACAGTCGCGGAACATTTCCTCTCCTCTCCTAACCACACTGCTAATGACATGCAATTAATCCCCATTGAGAAAATATTTTCTAACAGAGACTCAATCCGTAAGGCCAGGGAAGCTTTTTTAATTTCAAAAGGCAGAACAATTGATCCTGAAGGTCTTAACATCCGCGAAGAAACATATTAGTTAATTTTTTCTTACAAGTTTATCTTTTTTTAGACCTTTTTTCTAGTATTTTATTTTACACTGTCAATCATTTTAGTTCTACGTGTTTCCGGTATATAACTACATAAACACCCCTTCCAATGTAAATTCTCATTGTACCTGAAGAAGGCTGGTTTGGCCAGCCGAAATATAGTACACAAAACTTAAAACCATTCTACGTTGTATCGGCCCTTGCTTTTATACTCTCTATAGCAGCCTCGTTTCCATGCTGGCCTCCACAGGTCAGAAATTGGAACCCTCGTAAATCTCGTCTTAGCAAGTTGCAAAGTTGCCACCAAAACTTTTCATGTCTACCAGGTCCCAATGAACATTTCTATACCAGTGGCTTGCTTTCAGCATGAATTTCCCACCGGATCTTAACTTATGACATTTGCTCCCTGACTATGTGACATGGAGTCTCGAAACGTCATTCAACATTTTTATTCTTATTTGTATACCAAAAACCTCGGTTATTAAAATTATGAAATTATTGATAATTTCCTTCGGTTTTGTTTTACTCTGCTGTCTTTTCGAATGAAAAAAGCTTCCTGTATAATTTTATTGCAGCTTGCGATTGTTTAGAGTCAGTTAATTGATTTTGATCCAAAAAAAACGCTCTTATCTTAAATATATGTGCTTACTTTCCTACACAGATTGAAGGCTTTATTTGCACTGCTCAGGTACCTGGCAACTTAACTACCTGACAGGTAGTGTTAACCCCGGGGTTATCCAGGCGTAGAGTGAACTCTCCGGTTGTATCATTGAAGAACGATTAAAAAAAATTCTTTAACGTGATTTCGTCATTGTCAGTGGGATAGAGGTTCAGCGTGATGGACATCAATATTAAAGGTTTTAGGTCAAAAATAAACCCGGTTACACACGAACAAGTTTTCCTTGACAAGTGTCATTGACAATTTTCATTTGCTCAAGTTTTCTTTGACAAGTTTTGCCTTGGCAAGTTTTATTTGCTGGTGTGAACGAACGAACGAACGAACAAGTCTTCTTTGACATATATTCACTGTAGCCAGCAATTCAATTACACAGCAGACGACAATTTCTTGAAAAGTTTTCCTTGTACAGAGACGAGCAAGTTCTGTAATGTGTCAAGTTTTTCCTTGATAAGTGCACTTGTTCAAAAACTAGCATCCTAGCTTTTAAACAAGGGCACTTGTCAAGGAAAAACTTGACAAGATTTTCTTTTCACATCAGCAAATAAAGTTTGTCAAGTCACTGAAACTTGTCAAGGAAAACTTGCTCGTTTTTCCTTAACAAGTTCAAAAAGTAGCATGCTAGTTTTTGAACAAGTGCACTTGTCAAGGAAAAACTTGACAAGTTTTTCTTTACACACCAGCAAATAAAGTTTGTCAAGTCAAAACTTGTCAAGGAAAACTTGCTCGTGTGTAAAGCCGGTTACAGACGAGCAAGACGGGTCAAGAAGGAAAACTTGTCAAAAAATTGCCGTCCGCTTGGTAATTGAATTGCTGGCTACAGTGAATATTTGTAAAAGAAAATTTGTTCATTCGTTCACACCAGCAAATAAAACTTGTGAAGGCAAAACTTGTCGTTCATAAACATAAGCAAATAAAAATAGTCAATGACACTTGTCAAGGAAAACTTGCTCGTGTGTAACCGGCTTAAGTCCATACCACACAAAACCATCCTTCAGTTTCTTTTCCAGGCCCGGAAAAGTGTTCCGTAATATACAAGGAGAAGAAGGGTGGGCAATAATACCCTATTTGACTCTGATGCTCGGATTTCAGACGACCGTGAAAGCCACAACGAATTAAAAACACTGTACGTCGCTAGTGAAGACCACGTTCAGTCGATCCAGAAGTTTCATATTGAAACCAACCCAACCCACTGGCTATTTTGAACTCGTACGAATTGCTCGGCAGTATACTTTACTGCTTTTTCTTGTTTGTTTGTTCGTTTTGTTTTCTCTTTTTTTCAGGCCTTACTTGTGGTAGCTTTTGCTGCAGCTGAAAACCTGGCGCAAAGGTGAATAAAAAACGTTCTTATTTTAGTTTATATTTTTTACTTCAGTAAAACAAGAAAGATGAGAGAGAGCATTGAATTATCACAGACTGAGGACTTCTGGATTCGCAAATGCAAATTAACCGAAAGGCAATCAACAAACAAACAAAATAAATAAATAAATAAATTAAGAACACGAAGCTTTGTTCATAGTAGTCAATCACTGATTTCTTTCAAGAGAGGTGGTGCTATATTAGGTCCACGACTCTTTCAAACTCTTGTTACCGTCCTTATTTAATTTTGTTTGTAATTTTTTTTTCGGCGACACATGCAATGTGGATCACCACTAGTTAAAGCAAAGACAAAACGCTAAAAGAATAGTTGTAGAACAAGCCAAATAGAAGTTTTTGTTTAACCCTTCCTATGGCTACCAAAATTCACTTAAATCTTTTTATCCAACAGATTTATCAGCGTAACAAAAACCGATTTGGTTTTCTTCGTTTATTGGTCAGCGATGAGCATGCGCTATGAAAAGCTAAGCAGACCTCCCGCGATTGACTTATGGTGCTGAGCGGGAGGTTAAAGAGCATGTTAGGCGTCCCTGTGAAATGTTTATTTCTTTAATTTTCTTTCAGGACAAAATCTTTGGATAATCTTAAAGGAGAAAAACAGACCCTGCTGGAATAAGATACAAGAAAATGAAGACTAGTGGATTTTTTTCCCTCAGGTTATTTATAGTTGGTTTAGAGCAGTCAAAGAATAACCAAGTGAAAATTTGGGAAATTCTTGTATTGTTTATAATTTAATTCGACGGAACACATCAGCGCACAGCCATCAGCATAACGGAGAACTGTCTTTCCTGAAGTCAATAAACTTTCTAACCATTTACAAATTCATCAATGAGGTCACAGTCTCTTTGTGCTGGTCCTCGAGAGACCAGTCTGGTTCAAGCCGTTAAGTCTTTTGAGCGCGCCGATCCAGTCACGTTGTCGTTTATATCGCCAGAGTCAAAGATTTGATTGGACGACTGGAAAACCGTTTCTTAAAAGGGCTTCTATTGGTTAAGTGCACGAAGGGATCTAGGTCAAACCGGCTTTAATGGAGTAATACGAAAAGACGTTTCCGAAATAGCAAGCGTTTTGAAATCAATAGCCTGCGAACGCAAACGTATTTTCGGTTGTCGCTTCTCTCCGCCCGAAAAGTAACGTCTCCGAGCTCGAGCTGCAAAACTATTTCCTTGAGTTACTCTTGCGCGACTTCACGCAATTGCGTGTCTGGAATACAGGCGAGATTCTCAGCGTAAAATGGGCAACCATGAACGAAACTCCCAAGAAAATTTCCCACGACGGTGAATGCTGCATTCTTTGTAGAGAGATGTTAACCCTTTTCATATCATTATCATTAGTTTTTATTTGCCAGTTTTTCTAATTTATGTAAAAGTACAATATGTAGCAAGGTGACCTCTTGAAACCACCAGGCTTTTAGTTGAGGCCACCTTGTGCATACTGACAATATGTTCACATAGATAGTGCTCAAGTGTGCGACCTAGCCAATCCAGTGATTATTTTACTAAAAACTGTAACAGTTTCTTCTTAAAGTTAGGAAAACTTGATAGAGAAGTGATTGTAACAGAGAGGGAATTCCAGATATTTGGATTTTGGACCAACTACACACATATGTGACGATAAATACTGCTTTCCCTTGATGATTTATTTCTTGTTTAAATTTTGTCAGAACGTAATAATAATTGTGTGAATAGCACCAACTGTGTTCGAAATTATCACAGC
This sequence comes from Pachyseris speciosa, assembly GCA_016490735.1. Lineage (NCBI taxonomy): Eukaryota > Metazoa > Cnidaria > Anthozoa > Scleractinia > Pachyseridae > Pachyseris > Pachyseris speciosa. The sequence goes on along the minus strand of JAEMWC010001652.1, from coordinate 64,802 downwards.
CAAAAATAATGACTACAATACCAGAAATCCGCAGTATATCGCCGTTCATTTGGCAGCAAAGCCCAAAATGCTAGTCTTTTGGCCAGAGAATAACACCAAAATTTACACATTTTTGTGGTCAACGTTTTAATCAGAATCACTGCCCAAATATCAAATTCTACATTTACAGCAAACCTCAAGCTCTCTTCTTGGTATCTGCTATGAAAGTTTTCTCTCACATTTTCTGCCTGCCACTCTTCAGCCCGTTTCTGGGAGCCAATCTTGTGTGTCTTAACTTGCCTCGTTCACGGCCGAAAAGAATTCTGAGTGATTCAGCCGCGCCACGAGCATAGAACTCTCCGGCTCATTTAATATTTTTTTATATATATCTATTTATAAGTGTGGAGCCGCCCAGTACTACCAGCGAAATATTGCACCGATGATCAGTTATTTAGCAGTCAAAACTTGACCAAATTGCCTTGGTAGGTCCTGGAATCCATCTGGAGAGCGAGAGATTATTTGAGTGGCCATGTTTACACTGAACAAAACAAGTTTGGCATCTCCGTCAACATGAAACCGCCAATAACCTCTGGTTTCTTTCAAAGGCTCGCCTCTACCCACATTCTAGCTTAATGATGCTAGCATGGGGGCTTTAGCAGAGTAAAATGGCTAAAAAAAACACACACACACATTCTAAAACTGACAATCGTACCATTCGAGTGATTCCACTCACTCGACAAACAACAGCCACTCGTGTGCATCCCGTGGCACTAAAGCCTGAGTCCTCAGTATTTCAAGACAGCAGATATTTTCATAATAACACCATATATGAAGAATTTAAGAGTCCCAGACTATTATTGCCCAAAATGTGGCGAAATAAATAGCACCCAATTGGTATGCAAAGGGTATAAATGTTATTCAAATTTACAAGTTGCCTACGCGGTAGGCGGTGGGCGGTAATCCCTGAGTTCACTGTAGTTACACAAAAATCGAGAAAAGAGATAACGAATGGCATCGCCTTCAAAACACAAAATAATTCCTCCAACCATAGGCGTATTAAAACAGTAAACATTCTCCGTTCTTTGAGAATTTAATAGCAAGCAAACATGATAAAAACATGTGCGATTACGCGCGATTACTTTAATTCTGGCTCTACCTCGGGTAAAAACCTGTGAAACTCACGAATGACGTAAAACAAAGAAAACAAAACATTCTAAGCAATGGCGTACAGCAAAACAATACCTCATAAAACAAAGAAAACCTCGCCAGGTTTTTACACCGAGGTAAACCCTTAATTTTGCAGAAAAATGCAGAAGCCACAAGAACACCAAATAATAACAAACTACACTTCCTACTATACGCTCTATAAAGCAGTAAACATTCTTCATTCTTTCTGTGCACAGCGAATGAGACTGAAAGCCAGACAGGAATATTGTGTTGGGCAAAATCAATGTTGACATTGCATCGGTATAAGGGGGCAGGATGGCCGAGCGGTTAGGGTGATGGATTTTCAATGCGGTAGCCCCGGGTTCAAATCCCACTCTGGCAGTTAGCTGGTCTTGTTCTGGGTAGTCCCTGGTTCAAGTCCTCGGTCATCCTAGTAAATAGCCAACTGGTTTGCCTCTAGCCGGTTGGGATTCTTATCAGGTTGAGTTTATTTGTAATGTAAAATTGACTCTGAAAAGCCCCGCGGGGACGAGCCAATAAAGTATGTATGTATATCATGCGTGCCACAAATGTTGATCTTTCTGTTTACGTCGACTGTGAAAACCGGTGAAAAGTTGGCCCGCACGCAGTGTTATACTGATCGTATTGTGCGTTTAAAGAATGCCTTGTCCACTGCAAAAGGTGGACAAATTAGCGAAGAAATAAGGCGATAGTTCGGCGGTAATGTTTCCCTTCCTGTAAAAGGATGGCGAAGGACAACAGTAACACACCGGAGGCTGTTAAGCGGAGAAATCACAGTGATGTTAAAATAAGTGTCATACAGGAAATATTGAAGATTAATAACAGAGTTTAATAATAATAATACAGAGTTTAATAGTAATAAAATCATAATACAGAGTTCAATAGTAATAGTAATAAAATCATAATAAATCACAATAAATAAATCAAAACAGACAATCAGACAAATACGAAACGATTATAGTCCATCTCCGCCCACAAATAGCAAAGGCTAATTGTGGTGGGCGGAGCTACAATAACACTGCAGTCCGTGGTATAACAACTTAAATCCATTGAGCATTACCAGTAATTATCAGTATAATATCAGATTAAAGGAATGAAAACAAGAGGATATGAAAACGAAAACGGGAGGATAAGATCAAAGGTTAAGAAAGTCAAACAAAAATATGCTTCGTATACATAAATTATGTAAAATTTGCAATTTCATGTAGAAGAATAGGCGTTTCAACATAATCATCCTCAGCCTCCATTATTGAGAGTAACAAGCTATGTACATGCTTTTTAAAGGCACTTCTGGGAGTTATCGAAGAATTCCAGAGTTTCGCTCTAAATCTGGCAAAGGACCTTTGATTTACGCTCAGACTAGAAGATGCCTGAAGAGGAGCTCCTGGTCTTGTGCTTATGTATTTCATTAACTTTAGTAATTAGACGAAACAGACAAACGTGAGACGTCATACATTAAAGAAGAAACAGTTTCAGCGTAGAGCATGTTTAAGGGGAGAATATTTGAAGAGATAAACAAAGACGCTGCGTGTGCTCTGGGCTTAGAAAAATGCATTAAACGAAGGACTTGTTTTTGCAGTACAAGAAGTTTTTGTAGATGGGTTTTAGTAGCTTGACCCCAAGCAGCTAAACCGTATGACATGTAAGGAAATATCAAGGAACGATAGATATTTAAAAGAGTACAGAGGGGAACGAAGTGCCTAAAGGAGAGCAATTACTCCAATACATGGCCATTCTTATATGACCATATTTCTTAGGTATGTTCTATATAAGAAAGAGTAAGTTTGTTGATTAGAGCAGTTTTCAATTGAGTGTCGAAAGTAATTCTGGTTTCACTTTAGTTTTGCATTGCTTCGCTCTGTGATTGGCCAAGAAAACTCGCGCCACTTTCTCAACCAATGAGAAGCAAAACCAATCGTGACTTGCACACGCGTATTTTCCCTCGCTATGCGCCCGCTACATGTAATTGCTTCGTCTTCTGATTGGCTCATTGGGGTTTACCTGAAATATGGAATCCGGAATCCGGAATCCGGAATACAGAATCTGGAATCCGGAATCTGGAATCCGGAATACGGAATCTAGAAACTGGAATTAATAATTAATAAGAGGGTTAAAAGAACCGAAGAAGAGGATAGATGTCTTACAGGAGGAGGTAGGTGACAGGAGTGAAGTCTTAGTCTGGGACTTGGTTTGTTCTTTCCAGTTGAGTCGATGTGGAGGGATATAGGGATAACTATTAAGAAAGACCGTACGTATGATCATTAAATGCAACTTGAAGAGCTGATCGCGAGATTTTACACTAGCCTCGTACATGTTTAACCTTAAGAAACAAACAGGCCCATGCAGTGCAGCCCTCGCTGCAATAACGGAGTGAGAAGCATTGCTATTGGGAAGAAAATCTTTCTTGGAGCAGATTAACCACGTTTATCGCCTACTGTAAAAGTAGGCCTGACCGAGTCCTCAGCTGTTGTAGATATCCTTAAAGGAGCACTGTCACCGGATTTTTGCTGTTTTTGGTTCAATTCTGCCAAAATTACTGCCTTTTACCTGTTATCGTGCAAAAATTGCTCCTACAGAATCAGCAAGATGAATTCCAATGAAAGTTTAGCAGGGAGAGCTAACCATAATAATTTTTTGGGCGATTTTTCAATGCATAGCTTAAACTTTTGAAAAAACTGGCAAGTTTTTTCAAATTTCAATCCATTTCCATCCTCGTCATCTTTGATGAAATACAGGAGTTTATTGTGTCAATGCAGTACTACAGTCTTTAGCAGCAAAACAAGACCATTATTTTAAGGTTTCCACTGATGCATTGGCAGTTTTTAGCTTTTTAAAATGATAGTACAATAGCGTGACACTGCCCCTTTAACCAACCAGAAGTGGAGAGCAGCGGATTTTGCGTGCTCAAGGTTCCTATATAAAAGTTTCAAGGTATATTGGGCACCATACTGACTTAGGTTTTTTCGAAAAAAAAGAGCAATGACAGAAGACGGTACAACTGTATGAGGGTGAAAATGTTGCAAGCAAACGAAAGCGCTAAAACAATCCTCACCCAGCCCCCATAGCTATCATTTCCAGGTGGGGCATTTATAAACGTCTTTTTTTTTTTTTTTTTTTTTTTGAATAAATATTTTTTGTCTTCTTTTTTTCTCCAATTAATCTCTCGGATTATATTTATTTCGTGTTAGTTTCTTTTATTCTGTATATTTAAAGTTTATTTTTAAGTGATCTTTCTTCGAGATGTTCCGGAATGTCCCATGTTCCTCGTTTTATCGACGGCCACTAGACAACCTGAAATGTACCCCAAACATTCCAGCATGGAGCAACAGACAATCAGACAATCAGGAGTAAGCGTTCCCACGCGCAATTAAGTCATGATATGCAAAGTGATTTTTCTCTGCTTTTTGGTCACAAAGCGTTTAAAATAATAAGCAAAAAATAGCTCTTGTTTTATAAAGATCTAGCTGAAATCAATAACAAAACATTGAAAACGGAAAAAAAGTTGCTCGAAATCAAAAAAGGTTGATCGAAAATCGAAAGTTGTTCAAAAAGTTGCCGTCAACTTGTGGACAGGCCTAACACTCAGGGGCAACCAACGACAAGTTTCGGTATATATCTGTTCGGTGAAGGGTAATTCGCCTTGTGCTTTCGGCGTCGATTAAAGCGTGCACTCGGATTTTTGTACCTAAAACGTGGCCTAAAAGATTCGCAATTGGGAAATCATAGCCCCTAAGGTTTTCGAAAGGGTCGTAATTGCTCTTTTTGGCAGTCAAAAACGTCAACTAGCATTTTCGGAAAGAAAATAGTTCCCTAGAAAGTTCGTGGAAAGTTCACTTCAGCTTCCATTTTCTGAAAGGAAGATTTTGTTCCCTAACTTTTTCGGGCAATTAAAATGTCAGCTAGGGAATCCGAACAGACGAACTTCTTCTAGCGAATGAAATCAACACTTTAACCAGACTTCAAACACGATAACGCACTCAAAAATGCCTTTCTACAGCTTTTGGTTGATTTGGCTTGTTGGGTGCCTCTGAACACTATTCATCGACAAAAAGAATAAGAGAAGGTGCTTTTAATTAAAATGATTTGAATTTAAAATGTTCAAAATGCACAAAACATTGATTAGTATCGTTGTGGTGTGATTGAAAGCTGTGTGCTTTAAAGGAATCAGGCGGTTTGTTAAAAGCAAAACTATGGCAAGCCGTTGCTGCCAAAAGCCTATCGAGTTGTAAATCCTGGTTCAAATGTCTTTCAATATCATCGAGTTAGAAAAGTTACATGGTCAGTTTTGAAATTGCGTGGTCGAGTTCTGGAGAACCATGGTTGAGTTGCATTTTGAAAGTTTGAGTTCTCGCTAGCGAGTTTTTATACTCTCGCTAGCGAGTTTTCAATTTCTCGCTAGCGAGATTTTAAATTCTCGCTAGCGAGTTTTCAATTTCTCGCTAGCGAGTTTTTCAATTTCTCGCTAGCGAGTTTTTCAATTTCTCGCTAGCGAGTTTTTAATTTCTCGCTAGCGAGATTTTAAATTCTCGCTAGCGAGTTTTCAATTTCTCGCTAGCGAGTTTTTCAATTTCTCGCTAGCGAGTTTTTAATTTCTCGCTAGCGAGATTTTAAATTCTCGCTAGCGAGCTTTTCAATTTCTCGCTAGCGAGTTTTTCAATTTCTCGCTAGCGAGTTTTTAATTTCTCGCTAGCGAGTTTTCAATTTCTCGCTAGCGAGTTTTTCTCAATCGTGCGCAAGCGGAATATGTGGACGGATGTTGTAGACGGTGGCGGAAGCTTTAGACCATTGATGGAAGTTGTAGGCCGCGAATGGAAGCCGTAAATTTCGCAATTTTGAACTGTTGTTTTCTTTGAGGGCTCGAACTGGCGGGGTTCAAGTGTACCGATATTTCATTGACCCAAAGAACATGATGCAAACAAGACGCTCTGTGAGCGTTAACTCGGTACACTTTGGACACCTTGTGAGGTGCAGAAGTCGAACGCACGCTTTCTGATTCTCGGAAACAATCCGTTTGAAAAATGAAAATGGATTGCTTTTGGGTTCGCTCAATGCATGTTTGTTTTTGTACGAGGGAATCACGTAAAACTGTTTTCGGAGTTGGCTATGCGAAAATAATGTCACTGGCTCCCACTTGAATTACTTTTATAATTCAGCCTCGCTGTAGTATTTGAAATCGTGGTATCGTTTCATGACTGTAACTAATTTGGGTCGACCTAAACTGTAATTAAGCTCGGCTCAGGAGAAGTACAGTGTCTGGCCCGCGCTTTAATACGGATCGAAAGTAATTTTAAACTGATTTACTAGTGAAATGAACTACGGTACAAGCCAGACTCCGTGGCGCCAGTACGTGACAAGAAAAAGATCATTATCAAAATTTTCTATTAAGTCAAGCATTATTTGTGTTGCAGGACGCACAACAAAGTTCATCAGTGTTGGCATCGTTCAACTATTATGACTATTATAAATTTACAGTGGCTTAACATAATTTTTCCTAGGTTTTGAAGGAAAAAAAGAAGGTGCATTAAAAGTCCTTTCGTGACATGCGATGCTGAACACGTCTAGATCCTGAAGACTTTCATTGTTTTTTACAGTGCAAGATATGCAAAATTACTGAATCACAACTAAATTCCAGCCGACAGAGAATATTTGTGTCACTTTGTCGAAAGAAATCGACAAGCTGCTCTGCCTAACTACTTCACCTCATGTAGCAAACCTGTATTGAAATCGCATCAGACTACAGCAGCAATGAATACCCGAATGCATGCACTTAGCCACTACGTGAATGAGCTGGCTTCAAGGGCCCTTTGATCAATTTTCGAACCGATAGTCGGTTTTAGCCTACGTCTGCTTCTGCACTTCGCAAGGTGTTCAAGGTGTCCCAGGTAAAAGCTCATAGAGGGTCTTGTTTCCATTATGTTCTTTGGCTTAATGAAATATCGGTACACTTAAATCCCGCCAGTTTGAGCCCTCAAAGAAAACAACAGTTCAAAATTGCGAAATTTACGGCTTCCATTCGCGGCCTTCAACTTCCCTCTATGGTCTAAAGTTTCCTCCACCGTCTACAACATCCGTCCACATATTCCGCTTGCGCACGATTGAGAAAAACTCGCTAGCGAGAAATTGACAACTCGCTAGCGAGAAATTAAAAACTCGCTAGCGAGAAATTGAAAACTCGCTAGCGAGAATTTAAAATCTCGCTAGCGAGAAATTGAAAACTCGCTAGCGAGAATTTAAAATCTCGCTAGCGAAAAATTGAAAACTCGCTAGCGAGAAATTAAAAACTCGCTAGCGAGAAATTGAAAACTCGCTAGCGAGAATTTAAAAACTCGCTAGCGAGAAATTGAAAACTCGCTAGCGAGAGTATAAAAACTCGCTAGCGAGAACTCAAACTTTCAAAATGCAACTCAACCATGGTTCTCCAGAACTCGACCATGCAATTTCAAAACTGACCATGTAACTTTTCTAACTCGATGATATTGAAAGACAGTTGAACCAGGATTTACAACTCGATAGGCTTTTGGCAGCAACGGCTTGCCATACAAAACCAAAGTATTAAAATGCTGCCCTAGAATAAACTTCATGGGCTTGATTGCTGCAAAACTCAGGCTAAGTCATCACATAATTTGTTGACCATATTATTACCCAAGCGACTTCAACCTTTGTCAATTTTTTTTTACCAAACTTCTTTACATTCCGTATTCCGGATTTCGTATTCCGGATTCTATCTTTTAGGTAAACCCGCTCATTGCACTGTTTCGATCTGTTGTGATTGGCCAGAGTAATTGTTTTGGTTTTGGTTTTGGTTTTACGACACTCAATTGAAAAGCGCTCTAAAAGCTTTTTTCGTAGAATGAATCGTATTTTATCTTTTGTTTTATGAAAATTTCGGAGATTGAAAGAGGTGGCCTGGAAACAGTTTGGCAACGAGGCTAAACTCATGAGAGACTGAAGCCGATATACTCACCCGCAAAAAATGTTAACAAAAAATGAGTTTGCTGCATGGAGTTGGAGGATTTTATAAGAGGCCTACAATTAGTGAAAATCTCCATGTTCTCTTTCCTGGTATGCTATACATCTAAGCTATCTTTGATTTTCCCTTAAAGCCAAATTCATTGCTTATTTAAGCTTAACTTAGTTTTTTGTCCCACAGAAACACGCGGGCTTACCGGGCTTACCTCACGAAGCGTAAAGAAGATTCTGCAAAGAGAGAGAGAGAGATGTATAATTTCCTAAAACCAAGATTGGGCTTCTCACCAAATTACTACAATGGATATTCAAATGTTTCTAAACATACTTCCTATGTTGTATCCTGAGGAAGACCTCGAAAGCTATGCGACATTGATGAGTTGTTTTTGACAATGGCAAGATTGCGTCTTGGATTACTGGAGAAAGATTTGGCTGATCGTTTCAACATCGCTCAGCAGGAGGTATCAGAAATTTTTGCAGCCTGGATTGATCGCATGTCTGACTGTCTTGGGCAGCTTAGCTTTACTGCAGACTGGGAAAGCATCAAAAGAAATTTACCTAAATGCTTCAAACCTGATTATGAGAACGTCTACTTAATCATTGATTGTACTGAACTATAATATAGAGAAATGAATAAAGGGGATTAGTTTCTAAAGAAACTGTGGTGCTGCGTCGGTGGGGAAGTGAAACACGAAAATTTGGTTTATCAACGGAGTTGATAATGTAAATTGACCACCGTACAGGGATTCGATTAGCTGACGTTTCGAGCGTTAGCCCTTCCCCTTCGCTCCGACGAAGGGCTAACGATCAAAACGTCAGCCAAATTTTCATATAATATAGAGAAGCCATCACAAGTAATTCAAAAAAGTGCCACTTGCTCCGAGTACAAAGGCGACAACACTGGGAAAGGTTTGATTGCCTTGTCACCACTAATGCTACCAGTGTTTGCATCCTATATATATCTGGGTAGTAAGTCTGATGAAGAAATTTTGTCACAGAGTGGAATCTTGTCCTTTGCACAACAAGGAGACAGGTGGCTTGCCGACAAAGGCTTTATTGTGCAGCACATCCTGGATAACTGGGGGATCAGAGTAGAAACTCCAGCAAAGCTAGAAGGAAAGAAACAGTTTTCTGTGGAAGAGGATATTCACAATCGGAAGAACTCGCAAGTGAGAGTCCATGTAGAAAGAGGGATCAGACAAGTTAAGGTCTTTAGAATCTTGCGAGGGAATATCCCTCTTCCCTAGCTATTCGCACCTTATATCTAAATTGTGGAAGGTATGTTGCTGGTTCACTGCTTTTTTACTACCTCTCATTAGAGATGATGGGGAATTAATGGATGAAATGAAAGAAGAGTAAACATTATTGTTACCTCAAAGCACTTTACATTTTGTCAAAAACATTTAACTCTAAATAGAGGCTCTGACAAGACCAAATTCAAATAAATTCAAGACCTCAAATAATTATGCTTGGATCTCAATTAATTATGCCACTGTATTTATTAAAAAATGGTCCAACATTTATTTAGCGTTGGAGAAAATATATGTACAGTACTTCAGAGATTTCTTTACAAACAAAAGTTCATTAAGTCAGGGATGGCTTATGAGCTGATCATATACAAAATCTCCCTTCCCCTACACCTTTTTGGCAAATGAATTTTTCCTCAAGTGTACTGCAGTATTTGTTATAACAACGAATGTTTTTGTCAATTACTTTCACTGAATTTGCAAATACTATTTCAAAATTCAAAAGACTGGTAGACAGCAGATCAATATTGAATTAAAGTTATTACTAAATCTTACTGTCTAAATAGCGAAATTATACATACCGGTAAGGACCTTTCATGGAATCATGGTGAATTTTCACCCGGGCTAAAATTTCAACCTACGGTACTTGCACTAGGTTAAAATTTCAGCTAAACTTTCAAGGGATGAATACCACCCTGGGCTGAAATTTCCATGTTGGTTTCACTAACTGTGCTGGAAATTTCAGCCCAGGCTGAAGGGTTGAGGTGTAATTGCATTCAAATCTCAGCCTAAGCCAAAAAGCAAACGGATGGTTTTTCAATGAAACAAAATAGAGGCTACAAAAAGGTGTCTGACTGGAACTAAAATTTTAAGCTACCTGTGCTGAAATTTTAGCCTGGACTTCAATTTGCCAAGTAATATCCAGCCTCTGTAAGTTAGAACAAGCAAACCTTGATGTGACAATAATATTAATGTAACTTAGCAGATTTTTAATTCACATTTCCTGTGCTGAATCTACCATCTTGAATTGTGGAATTATGCTGTTGAGTGCAACTTGTAATCAAATAACAATAATCTTTCCTTTTGTACATAAATAAATGTGTAAATATAAATATATAAATATAAATCAATAGATTACTGCTCTTATGTACACATAATTTTATAAATATAAATTATCTCAATTTACTAATGAGGTCTTACTGACCACAGACAATGTACACTTGCTTACTAGAGAGATTGTGTTAATTACATGCAGTAAATATTTTGATATTTACCTTAAAAATGCTATGGAAGTACTTTGTCGCGTACATAAACCTTGGCCATACTTTTATGGGTTGTCTAAAATAAATTATTGCACTCACAGAAAGGTGACCTGTTACAAAGATTTTGCTTTAAGAGCTGTACACTCTAGGAAACAAACTTTACTTCACAGCAGCTTTTTGCAAAAGCAGTTGCGCATTGTCTAAGGGATAACAAGTTCTCAAAGTCTGGGACTTGCCCTTCCAACACTTTATGGGGGCAATATACCTGAATGCTACATTTCTTTCACTTTTTTACCTTTAAACCTTATTATCTTCCTGAGATTTCATGCCGTCCAAAAAACCCATCATAGTTTTGTAGCACAGAACCCCATAAATATCTCTGAATTTTTGGGTGATTTTTACAGTGTTTGTGACAGAAGAGAAGGTGGGAAGGGAGAGTGATTGAAAGGAATGGTGAGAAAAATGAAGATTTTAAGGTGATTAAAAATTAAATTTGGAGGTTAAAAATTAATGGACAAACACCAAACAGTTCTTCCTCAACCTGACATGCACCCGTGTTGTAGTGGACTGTCTGAGTGTTTGTGTATGCCTTATTTTTCCTTTTTAATTTCTTCATCAAATCACTTATTTCATCAACATCCAGGTACAGTGTATAACGCCCCCTTTATAACTCTTTTCCATCCAACGTCACACATATGTGATGATAAATACTGCTTCCTTTTTATGGTTTATTTCTTGTTTAAAGTTTGTCAGAACGTTATAATAATTGTGTGAATAGGACCAACTGTGTTTTAGCAATCATTAAAGCTAAAAATAACGACTACAATACCAGAATTCCGCTGCATATCACCGATCGTTTAACAGCAAAGCCCAAAATGCTTGTTTTTTGGCCAGAGAATAACACCAAAATTTACACATTTTTGTGGCCAACTTTTTAATAAGAAAAACTGCCCAAATATCAAGATTCTACATTTACAGCAAACCTCAAGCTCTCTCCTTATTATCAGCTATGAAACGTTTCTCTCACATTTGGTGCCTGCCACGTTTCAGCCCGTTTCTGAGATCCAATCTTGTGTGTCTTAACTGGACTCGTTCACGGCCGAAAAGAATTCTGGGAACTGTAACCACGCCGCGAGCATAGAACTCTCCTTCAGTTCATTACATAGTTTTTCGATAAGTGCTGAGCCACCCGGTGCTACCAGCAAAATGTTGCATCGATGAGTATTTTTAGCGGTCAGAACTAGCCCACATTGCCTCGTTAGCTCCCCGAATCCACTTGCAGAAAGACAAGAGAGACAGGTTCCATATCGAGCCACCATCATCACAACAGAGCGTGTTTGGCATCTCCATCAACATAAAACCGCCTCTCACCTCTGGTTTCTTTCAAAGGCTTGCCTTTACCCACATTCTAGCTTAATGATGCCAGCATGGGGGCTTCTGCAAAGGAAAATGGCTCAGAAAAGCACTCTAAAACTGACAATTGCACCACAGTCAAGCGATTCCACTAACTCGACAAACAACAGCCACTCGGGTGCATCACGTGACTCTAAAGCCTGGGTCCCCAGTATTTCAAGACAGCAGATATTTTCATAATAACTCCATATATGAAGAAGTTAAGAGCCCCAGACCATTTATTGCCCAAAATCTGGTGAAATAAATAGCACCCACTTGGATCGAAAAGGGTTAAGGGAAACAATGGATGTCACGTGACCAAGTATTTGACACCTTCAGGGAACAGAAATAGTAATCCTTGACTGAGTTATATGGTTGGGTTGGGATTACATACATAACGTCAGCTGCTTTGCCCTCTGGGTCAGTTCCTTGGCTTAGGGCTAGGTTTGGGTTCGGGATGATCTTTGGGCCTCCACAAGTCACGTGACATGCATTCTCACCACACTGCAACACCGTCGGGCAACTGGCCGCAGGGCGTTGTCCTTATTGAACCCAAAACATTTCGCACTAACATAGTAATTTCAAAAATTTACCACCCCTCTACTTTCATTTTGCAAGTTTAAAACTATATTAAGCTCGCCAAAGCCTTTAGCAATCAACCCCCCTCTCTAAATCCTTATTCTTTACTTGGTTTTGTACAAAACGTTCTGGTGTTACTACTAGCATGGATTCTTACCAGTTTAGATATTTTGCAACATCGAAATGCCAAAATAATAGCAAATGGTAATGTTGATTAACTCTTTTCCATCCAACGTCACACATATGTGATGATAAATACTGCTTCCTTTTTATGGTTTATTTCTTGTTTAAAGTTTGTCAGAACGTTATAATAATTGTGTGAATAGGACCAACTGTGTTTTAGCAATCATTAAAGCTAAAAATAACGACTACAATACCAGAATTCCGCTGCATATCACCGATCGTTTAACAGCAAAGCCCAAAATGCTTGTTTTTTGGCCAGAGAATAACACCAAAATTTACACATTTTTGTGGCCAACTTTTTAATAAGAAAAACTGCCCAAATATCAAGATTCTACATTTACAGCAAACCTCAAGCTCTCTCCTTATTATCAGCTATGAAACGTTTCTCTCACATTTGGTGCCTGCCACGTTTCAGCCCGTTTCTGAGATCCAATCTTGTGTGTCTTAACTGGACTCGTTCACGGCCGAAAAGAATTCTGGGAACTGTAACCACGCCGCGAGCATAGAACTCTCCTTCAGTTCATTACATAGTTTTTCGATAAGTGCTGAGCCACCCGGTGCTACCAGCAAAATGTTGCATCGATGAGTATTTTTAGCGGTCAGAACTAGCCCACATTGCCTCGTTAGCTCCCCGAATCCACTTGCAGAAAGACAAGAGAGACAGGTTCCATATCGAGCCACCATCATCACAACAGAGCGTGTTTGGCATCTCCATCAACATAAAACCGCCTCTCACCTCTGGTTTCTTTCAAAGGCTTGCCTTTACCCACATTCTAGCTTAATGATGCCAGCATGGGGGCTTCTGCAAAGGAAAATGGCTCAGAAAAGCACTCTAAAACTGACAATTGCACCACAGTCAAGCGATTCCACTAACTCGACAAACAACAGCCACTCGGGTGCATCACGTGACTCTAAAGCCTGGGTCCCCAGTATTTCAAGACAGCAGATATTTTCATAATAACTCCATATATGAAGAAGTTAAGAGCCCCAGACCATTTATTGCCCAAAATCTGGTGAAATAAATAGCACCCACTTGGATCGAAAAGGGATAAGGGGGTCTTCCACTCAAGACCACCTTTTTCTCCAAAATCAAACTAACTCGGTAGAAACCACCATCATGCAACTTGTTGCCATGAATGATGTCAAACACAATCATAACTAAGTCTCTTGTTACCATGAAAAAACAGAACAAGCTTTTGTGCTTCCTCAGAAAAAACTTAGTCAGTGAGTCAAGAAACGATTTTTTACAAATTTTGTTTGCATTGATTTGAAAAATAAACAAGACTTACCTGTAAGTTGAAGTTTGTTTATAATTCTGCCGAATCATTAGTAGTACAGTAGGGTTAACATGAGATGCGCACGCACCGCCGCAGGTCAGTTTTTAAAGCATTTTGTGAACACCTGGCACAGACTGAACGACGTAAAAGTCGTCGTAATAAGACGACAGAAAATCAATAAAAGAGAGGGTGGGTAATTATATGGGTGTAAAGGGCATGTTAACCCTACTGTACTACTAATGATTCGGCAGAATTATAAACAAACTTCAACTTACAGGTAAGTCTTGTTTATTTTTCAATTCTACCAAATCATTACGTACATCCGGGTTACCATGAGACTTTAACGCAGTGGGCACAAAATGACAAAGCACCCCAAGAAGATAGAGAAAAACCAACTTGACACTTTAATAACAAACATCCCCAAATGATGCATTTATGTTGTACAAGGTATAAGCCTATTTAAGAATTGCTACACCCATCTGGCTTGTTACAGCAACTGGCTTATTGTAAAACTTCCGAAAAGTAGATTCCTCATTCCAGCCAGCTGTAGCCAAGATTACATCAACAGAAACAGACATAAGAGCCTTACTTGTTGAAGCACATCTAGTGCTATGGCCAGAAAATATTTCAGTATCAATGCCTGCCTGGCCTAACAAAGTTTTGAGCCACCGCCCAATAGTGGCCGAGGTCACTGCCCTATACGGCTTAATGTATGAGACAAGCAATTTGGAAGAATTTCTCAGCTTCTCAGTGGCCCTAAGGTAATAATCTAAAGTTTCATAAACACACAATTCCCTAACTGGGTACTTGTAAAGGCGGAGATTGCCAAAAACTTTACCAGGTTTGTCTTGCTTAAGGTGCCCTGTTAAGGCAAAATTAAAGCATTCCTCATTTCTCTGCATATACTGCTCAGATGTGTCCAAAAATGTCAAAGTCTGACACCTTTGTCCTGTAGTCAAGGCAATCAACATGACTAATTTCAAGGTGAGTTCCTTCAAACTGATTTCATCCAAGGGCCAAAACAAACTTAAGTAATCAAGGACAGTGTCCACAGGCCAAATGTTGTTGTACTTTGGCACAGGCTTGAGCTTGTTGAATACACCTTTAAGGTACCGACAAACAAGGAAGTGCTTTCCAACTGGTCTATGATCTGGAGTAACACCGACATTCATGTCAATATTGGATACTGCAGAACGAGCTGTATTCAGCGCCGAATAACTTAAGCCACACTTGAAGAGACTGTGCAGAAAAGAAAGTACAGCCCTTACAGTGGGATGCAATGGATCATGTGACCCTTTACTACAAAATTGCAACCACTTGTTGATATACACTTTGTACTGTTTTTGTGTACTGTCCCTCCAGGTATGCATGATGACTTCGACAATGTCTGACGAAATCTCTGACTTTTGCAAGGATCGCCTGATAATTTGCATACCAGTAACTCCAGCCGGTGGTGAAGAGGATGGGGGCCGTCCAGAGTTGGGTGAATCAGATTCCGAGCTGATGCCTTCACTATGCATGGTGTGTCTATTAAAAGACTCAGTACAACCGTAAAATAAGGTTGAGTTGTCCACAGAGGAATTACCAGAATTCCCGATGCCTTGTCTTGCATTATCTTTTGCACACACCTGGAAACAAGACAAAAAGGAGGAAAAGCGTAAAAGAAAAACTGTGACCACTCTATGCTAAAGGCATCTGCAAACCTAGCCATCGGGTGTGGTCTCCAAGAAACATAATCCTCCACCTGAGCATTAAGTCTACTAGCAAAGAGATCAATATCTGGCTTGCCAAATGAAGAGACTATACTCTCAAATATGTGAGCTGAAAGCATCCACTCAAGGTTCAAATTCAAATTTCGAGACAACTGATCAGCATTAACATTACTAGAACCTGGAATATGGGCTGCTGATAACCAAATATTTCTATCAATGGCCCAATCCCAAATTTCCTTAGTGAGGGAATTGCATTCTAATGATCTACAACCTCCCATAGCATTGATGTAGGAAACAGCAGTGGTATTGTCAGACATAACCCTCACATGAATGTTGCTCCTGCCATCAAGCAGGGAGCACATAGCAAGTTTAACTGCCAACAACTCTAAATAATTTATGTGTTTCGAAGACTCAGACTTAGACCAAATGCCACAAGTGTAATTTCCATGTTCGATATGAGCACCCCAACCTGTTTGAGATGCATCAGTGTAAACAACTAAATCTGGACTGTTGTGAAGGATTCTCCTAGAAGCTGTCTGAATATTGGCAGACCACCAGTGAACTTCTTCCAAACTACCATGAGACAAGGTCATGAAGGAGTCATAATTCCCCTGGTTCAATTTCAAATTTCTTTCTTTATCAACCTCAATGTGGCGATAATGCAAGGGTCCAAACTCCACCCCTGGGAAGCTAGAGACCAAGGTCCCAAGAAAAGATGCGACCTCATGGATTGTAAACTCCTTATAAGGAACTGAAAAAGTTTGGCATAATTGCAAAATTTTGACAGCTTTCCTGTTTGTCAAAGTAACTAGCATGAGAATAGAGTTTAAAATGAATCCTAAAAACTCCAAAGTCTGTGTAGGTATGACTACCGATTTTTCAGGATGGATCTTAAAACCCAGGTTGCCAAAAAGCTGCACTGCGTGTAAAGTGGCTTCCTCACATTCAAAATAACTATCTTCCAGATAAAAGGAATCATCAATATAGCCCAGACAAGTGTGGCCAAACTGACTTCTCAAGTAGCTAAAGATAGGTTTTAAAATTTTGGTAAAAATTCTAGGACTACTAGTCAACCCCATGGGTAGACTAGTGAAGGCATACAATTGATCTCTCCAAATAAATTTCAGATATTTCTGGTGTTCCAGTGCAATAGGGATGGAGTAATATGCATCCTTGAGATCTATAGATGTCATGTAACATCCAGGCCTCACAAGCCTGATAGCTGTTTCTAAAGTGTCCATTTTGAAATGGTGGTAGGTAACTGACTCATTCAGTTTCTTTAGGTTAAATATAACCCTGTGAGACCCATCTTTCTTAGGCCGTGTGAAAATAGGAGATATTACCTGACCATCCTCATGTGAGGATAGCCTTATAATCCCTTTCAGAAGGAATTTTTCTACCTCATTGTCAATGATAGACTGCTCAGATTCAGTAAAGGAGTAGGAAGGCCTAGAAACACTAGTGCATACTCCAGGTTCCCAGTCAAATTCAATATGACAGTGAGCAATTGCATCCAAGATAAAGGGATCTGACGTGATCGTCTTCCACACATGAAGATAATCTCGCAACCCTCCCGCCTTAAAGGGAGTCTGATTTGTTATAGCACTAATAATAACGTTGTGTCTTACCTCTGATGGTGATCCTATTGGGTCTTGATTGACGAAGACTTGGGAATCTGCTGGGGCCGAGCTTGGCCCCGGCCTTGGACTAAAAAAGAATTTGTAGAGGATCTCCCCCTGCCAGCACTGAAACGGCCGCGACCACGCATGCCTCTAGCAGCTGGGACTTTGTAAGGTTCCATACGCTTCTAAGGTGTGACTTTACTGCTAAGCTTTTGTGACTTTGTTAACTCCTCCACTTCCTTGTTCAGGTCATCCCCAAACAAGAAGGATGACACAGGAGTGGATGGGTTGCATAATGAAGCATATTGCTTGTTGAGATCAGGACGAATGAGATCCCTGCGTTTCAGATTAAGCTCTCTATTTGCTGACAACAGCAGGACTGCTGTGTGGGTCAAGACATTTCTCTGATCCCCACTGGAGCTATTACATAACTGGAGTATAGCATATAACCCGGACAATACCAGAGACTGCGCCTTCTGAAATGCTGAATCACTATTTCTAGTCTCCTGACGTAACTGCTGCCAAATCTGCTTGTTTATCTTTAGAGCAACCAAGTTGGTGCAATTTTCAGGTCTCTGGTACTTGTTTTGCACCTCAGCCAACTTATCTTTAGAAAGTTTCTCTGTAAGCAAACTCTTTACTATGTCCGCCAGGTTTGCATCAATGGCAGGAGATGTTTTCTCCGCAACACTAAATTCCTCTGCCAGCACCTTGAAAGAGCCACTACTTGACCCGTCATCATGGTCTGAAGTTTTCGGCTGAATAAATTCGTTGATTTTGGTTACAACAACAGCATCTGGACTCGTCACAGAACCTGCTTCACCACCCTCAGGGTCGGTCTCAACATACTCAAAATCTGCATAAACTTGCTCAATGGATTCTTGCACTTGAGCTAAGATATCTTTCTTGGTGCCATCCAAAAGTTCGGCAAACATAGCCTTAAACTCCGACAGCGAAGGCCCTCCTGAATTCCCAACATTGTCAGGGTTTTGAGCCTGGGAAGTCATCGTCTAAAAAGACGAAAAAATTAGCAAGATAAGTCGCTTGCAGTACAAAATGGCGGACTCGTCCGCAACATGGTTCCAAAGAACTTCTACATACTCTAGTCACAAACTCGTTGAGACTGAATGTACAAGCAACCGGCTCGTAAAATAAACGAGAGCTGTGTCGTATCAATGGGTATAAACGCGTTACACCACGAGTAAATTGACTCAGAACACGTCCTTGAGTCTATTCGGCCGAACAGCCGAGCAAAACACTGTGACTCGTCACAGGACACGAAGAATATTCAGGTCGTAAAAAACCTGGATACAGTGGAACGCGTCCACTGTAAAAAGAAAAAACAAATGAACAAAAAACGTTTAACTTACCGCGACAAGAAGCGGCCAAAAGACGGATAACTGAAGAGCTATCATCCACACAACCGAACCCACGGCGAACGAACTGTGCACTGACCTGCGGCGGTGCGTGCGCATCTCATGGTAACCCGGATGTACGTAATGATTTGGTAGAACTATGCTGTGAACCTAAACAAGTGGACTGACTCTGGTTATTTGCAGAGAGAAAAATCTTCAAAGTTTAACTTTCCAAACAATGGCTGTTTTGGGGCTACACCTACCATCAATCTCTGGAATGTTATGAAAGAAAAATTCAACAGATTGGCTTTATTCTGGTTCATTGCATAGAAGGTTTATCAACCTTAAATGTGAGCCCTAAAAAGTATGGAAAGTAAAATGATTTTTTTTGACATCTACAAATTCCATGCCAGTTTCAAATTTAAAACCTACATAGGGTCAAGAAAAAAATTGCTGTGGTCAGGTTTTGGCATCTTTTCTAACATTATCAGTGCAAAAGTGTTTGTTACATTATACAGAAAAGGAAACAAAATCAAACAGGCATGTCAGTGTATTCTCCAGCAAAGTAATAGCATAGAAATTGAATGAAAACAACATATCAACTCCAAAATAGTGCAAGAATTAAATGAAAATCTTACTTCGCAAACGAGCAGTCTGGACAAGTCTTTTTTCAACTGAATCCTTTATTCAGAGAGTAAACAAAATATACCTGAATGCTACATTTTTGTCACTTTTTTACCTTTAAACCTTATTATCTTCTCGAGATTTCATGCCGCCCAAAAAACCCATCATAGTTTTGTAGCACATAACCCCATAAATATCTCTGAATTTTTGGGTGATTTTTACGGTGTTTGTGAGGAAGAAGAGAAGGCCTGTGAGAGGGGGGAGGAATTGAAAGGGATGGTGAGAAAAATGAAGATTTTAAGGTGATTAAAACTTAAATTTGGAGGTTAAAAATTAATGGACAAACACCAAACAGTTCGTCCTCAACCTGACATGAACCCGTGTTGTAGTGGACTGTCTGAGTGTTTGTGTATACCTTATTTTCCCTTATAAATTTCTTCATCAAATCACTTCTTACATGTATTTCATCAACATCCAGGTATAACGCCCCCTTAAGTTTGTCATTATGGTTGTCATGGCAAATATTTGTTAAGGATTTGTTGTCAAGAATTGCACTACAAACTTCAAGAAAACAATAAGCGAAACTAATATTTTTCTGTATTAAGAAATATCCAGATTTATTTGATTCAGGAACAAAGGATTGAAGTATGCAAACGCTGCTGTTGGCACACTCTTGTTGTAGCTGCACCTGGCAAACGTGAGCTCCAGAGACTGCATTCAGTGGTTCAGTACATCCTTCAGCACGTGTCTTTACTTCCAGTAAACACAGCCCAGATAGAGTAATTCTGATGCCAGTCTTTACATCCACCAGTTCTCTGCATGTCTCCCCCTGGAATGTCCTGTCTGGTGATGCCCCAAACCGTCTTTCAGATTCAAGTGGAAACATTACACATTCCTTCACCTCAGTGCTCACCACTATCAGTTCTGAAACACTCAACAGCAGAAGAATCAAACTTGATCCCTCTTTGAAAATTTCTGAAGTTCTTAGGTGGTTCTTCTTTGTTGTTCACGCAATACAGTCCTATGTTTCTATAAACTCTTTTCTTCCCTGTAGCCCAATCAACGCCGGTGCTTTTGAAGATGTAACTTTTCCGATTCGCTCACGGAACCAGCACTTGGATCTCTGTGGTGGGGACGCAATAGTAATGGGCGTGTTCTCTTTGTCAGGTGACCCTTTTGGTGGCCCAGCACTACAGCTTTCTTCAGGACGTTATGGCAATAACTTGCAAACAAAGTGTTGGTAATTGGATTTAGAAAGCTCTTCACGCAGTGTATCAACACGCGTTTGGTCTATTGCCGGTTCACCCTTGGGTCTTGAGTTGTAGTTGCAATTTATTTCCGAGGGTAGTTTCTGTTTTCTGCACCCCAAATTATCTCGAGTGAGGATGTGCTTCTCTAATACAATTTCATGTAACAGATTCTGTTTCATTGCTTCTTTTTCTGGGTCTTGTTGAGCTTTTATCATCGGCAGCCCCCACTGCTGGCTTACATCCGTGCAGCTTATTGGCTTCGGCAGTTCTGTGACCCCAGACATTTTAGCTTCAACGAGCTTGTAAGCCAGAGCTGCGATGTGTTTACAAAAACCACATTTTCCAGCAGCAAAGCAATAATTTTGCCAGTCTCGTTGCTGAGTAGAAAGGAGCAAGAATAAATTCATTTCCCTTTGGATATACTTTTGGATTGCTTCATGGCTGGCCTTGTGTATGACCGGGCAGCAAGTTAACTCTCATTGGTTTACCCGATGTCTCGAATTTTTTGGTTTTGAGAATGCATATCCCTCTGTGACATGCCTTTTGTCGTTGGTCTGCCTGAAGAAGTCTTCAACAGCTGCGTGTGTTAACGCAGGGACGTCTTGTAAAGAGGTCGTCCAGCTGTCCATGGGGATTCCCTCACCATCGAGTAAACTTTGCACCAGTTTATTAAACTCACTTTGGATCTCATTTCTTCTCTGTTCGGACATTTTACCCTCTGGGTCCACCAGCAACATCTTGTCCCAGCCATATTTTGATGTATACCTGAATTCTTTATGGCCACAAACGAGAACAACCTTATCAAATTCAAGTAAACTTACTGGCCATTTAATCATTGAAGTTGCAACGGTGAAATAATGTTGCGAAGCGACTTGAAAACTTACTCGTTTTTCAGCTCTTTCAAGGTGAGGTCGCTTAAACTTCAACAAGCCCTACACTTCAACCATCTTATAGCTTCCGTCTTAGTTAAAAGATCTATCCCTTTTATTAATTTAGCCCCATTAATATCATTTTCGTTTTGCGCTACGCTCTGACCCTCTCGACCCGCGGGCATGTTTGTTGACATGCCCTTACCCGATATGGTCGATCTACCCAGAGTTCCGCGCACGACACCATCTTTTTCTGTACGGCGGATTGGCCATGTTCTAAACGAGTAAGGGCCTGGGAACAAATCCAAACTTCATTGAAAATCAATGGCATTGAATTAAATTGATTCTCACATGAAAGGTTATCTCAAAATAAGTACTTTCAGCAAGTTTGACTACGTTTGGTCGACAAGTCGCCAGTTGACACGCATTTAGATCTTTAAAAAATCCCATACAAATGTCTCTATTTCGGAAAGTGTGTCCCTCCAAAGCATACAAAGTCTCTAATTTTCACAATTTTCAAAAGCTTTTTGTTTCAGCTCCAATTCAACTGAACAGCATCAAAGTTGGCAAGGTAACCATTTTTGAGATGCTCTTCCATGCAGTGTCAACATCTTTTTTTCCAATCAACAAATTTGAAAACTCATTCCCAGGCCCTCACTCGTTTAGAACATGGCCAATGGGCTTTTGTTGGCAAGATTTCCGCATAGCCCCATATATCAGTTAATTATGCATTCAATCTCTGTTCTAAGAAAGTAATAGCGGTAACAATGATAAGCCTTTGGGACTCTGAAGTTCTTTATTAATTTTTTTTCTAAGTCTTTTTGGAAACAGGAAACTTTTGGCACATTTTTTCTTCAAAAGCCCTAATTTGAAGTAAATATTGCTCGGTTTTTTTTTTCGGAGTTTTAAAGAAATTCAGTTTTGCTGTGATTCAAATAAATTTCAGTGGTAGGGTTAGCGGTTAAATCGCTGTATGGCTATCGTCAATCTGTTGTATTTGCAGACAAAATGTTTGAAAATAAAATAATTTTCTTACCTAGTGTAGCTCGTTCGTTGCTATGCTTGTCAAAATTTTGCTGGAGCTCATAACTTAAGTTGCTTTCGAGGAAAATGTTGCAGACTTTGTAGAGGTCAGCGATATGCATGAGAATTTTTTCAAAGTGTTCTTTGCCGTAGTGCTAGCGCTGACACCACATGTTTTCCTGTAGGTCGCCCTGCAAAAGTTTTTGGGATGTTGCTGTTCAGCAGAAACCTCGCTTTACTCGCCACCATGTATTTTCAATGCCCCGTGTATGAGCACCAGTGTCTGGTTCTTAGAAGTTTAGGCTGTGGTTGGCATGGCTTGTTCTTCAAGTGAGGTTTCGTACATTGCTTGAGTTGTGGTAAATGTGTGCGCTCAAGTGTATGTTGGGGCTAATACAGTGTACATGTACTTTTTGATGAAAAGCTTGCTGCCATAAAACCATGATTTATGGCGCATTGATGCCATTCCACCGCAACCACTCTTCGAGCATCGCCACTCACACCCTCCTTGCGATGAAGCTTTTGTCCAGCTGAATACATTGCTGCACCCAGGTTGAGGATGTTTTATTAAGCAGGTTTTGTTCCTTGCACCAGTCTATGAACCAGTCGTAAGATTTCATGAAGGATCTTTGTGAGAGCGATCAAGTTCATTAGGGCCATTTTTACGCGACAAAACACGTCATTTTGGTATACAGCAGAATGGAAATAAATATTCCTAATTTGATTTTATATTATATATAAATGGACCAATCAAAGGGTAGAGGAAACGCATTCTTTTGTGCAAAGTAGGTCTCTCAAGCATTTCTTTTGTGTATATTGTTATGAAGATATTCTTAGATGGATACACTGTAGGTAAGATAAAACTTAGTTATTGACGAGTACCTTGCAACTGGTTTGTGTAGTGCAGTGGTAAGGTGACAGACTGGTAACAGAGAGCCGAGCGTAGGGCGATGGTTCAGCAATGTATATATGCGAAACCCTAGGGAATAAGTAATTGTCTTAAAAAACAATGAAGCACATGCATAATTAATGAAATAGAATGTACAATTAATGGATGGGGCGATATGGAAATTTTCCCTTTTGTTTCCTTGAGGTATATTTGGGATTAATTTTGTATGCATCCTAAAAACTCTTGAACTTTAGGAGACTGATTTCAAGGCCTTGAAAGCATGTGAAATAATTATTGTTTTTGGTTCTTGATAGTGCTTTAATTTTTACTGTTCATTATGCCAGAATTTGTGTTTTTTATTACAGTATGGGCACTCATGTGGAAGGCGTATGATACAGGGTACCCTTAGATATCAAGTACAAGAAAACTCAGTGTCGTGAAGTCAGTGAAAGAAGAATTTCAAAGATGTTGAAGAAAGTTGCCCCTATTGCCCACAGGGTACCAGCGCATGACTTGCTGGACAGAACAAATCCAATTCCCTACCATGCTCCCTATTTTTGGTTACAGTGTATAAGCTACATATGGACCAAAATGAAAACATAGCACAGGATTTTAGAGTCACACATGTATACATGCTTTGGATGGCTGTAGTAGGATGGTTCTTGGTTTCATAGAACCCAGTGCTGATTTATCAACATCTGTTTAGGTAAGTATTGATATGAATCAGCAAACCTGTTGCTAATATTAATGCTGTCAATGGCCAAGAAACCAAAAATGGAGTTCATTCCTGGAATGTTATGGTGTTCCAAGGAGGAAGCCAGTTAGATGAAAACTAAACCATGTAAACAATAACCTGAATAGTAACTCGCTCCCTATTAATGTGCAGGGGTCTTGGCAAATTGGTGCTATAAAATTGTAAACAAAATGACAGAAAAAGGATTACTCTTAACAGTATTTTATGACCTATACCTCATAATCCTGATTAGCGTATCTTGAGGCAGCCTACCTTGGCCTAGTAAGACCATTACTCGAGTATGCGAGATCGAAAAGATACAGAGGCGTGCTGCGCGCTTTGTAACATCTGATTACCAGAATTATGAACTTGGCAGTGTCACTACGCTTTTAAAGGATCTCGGTTGGAAGTCACTAGATATCAGGAGGAAGTAGACAGACTCTGTCTTCTCAAAAAGGGTTTAGATAACAACGCATCCTGCCCCTGGTTGAATTATCAAAGCCGGCCAGAAAGACAACTGAAGACATATGCACAACAGATATTACTCCACAATTTATGCTCGCACTAACATATTGAAATTCAGTTTTGTGCCAAACACAATTAGAGATTGGAATAATCTACCACATAATTGCAGCCGATGCTACGTTTGTTATTTACTTTTCCCTACAATGAACAAGGTTACATCAAATAAATAAGTGAAGTGAAGTGAAGCGTCTGCTACGCGTGGTAATGCTTTACCCAGTTTGTTTGTGTCCTAGCTGTTTTCGTCTAGAAACAGAGAGGTAGTCCCATTAATTTGTGAAAGGACCACAATGTTAGATGATTTGATCATTAATATTTTGTCTCTTGAAGCATTCATGGAGAATAAATCTCTTGCATCTGTATGCAATCTGCTAGCTTTGTTGTTTTGTGGATTATTGGAGTTATAATTTCCCCATGCACCTGTTAGGTTCAGTTTTGTGTTGCAACAGGCGTTGCGAACTCAAAATGTACATTAACTCTGAGTCTTCACACTTAGTCAGTGGCTTTTAAAGGAGCTATGTCACAAGTTCAATAATACTTTGTAAAGCTGAAGAAGACATTAGAGGAAAAGAAGCCCTAAAAATAATGGTTCATTTGGCTTAGGATTGCTAGGATTGAAATGGATTGCAACTGACCCGGACTCGGCGTCATATGTGGGTTGAGTTTGTTGTTGGTTCTCCTCTCTGCTGCAAGAGGTTTTTCTCCGGGTACTCCAGTTTTCCCCTCTCCTCAAAAACCAACATTTCTAAATTCCAATTCAATCTGGAACGCACGGCCACATGTTTAACAAGCTCTCAGCCCCTAAGGTGGATCGTGGGTAAAGAAATTACATATTAAGTTCAAAAGTTTTAACTGGACAGTAGGGATTTTTTTGTCCAGTCCATCAAGAACTTGATAAACAAACTTTTTCCCAGCTGCGTCAACCTGCACAGGTGAACGTTTCTTTCGTGAGGAGTCAGGGATTTTCTCTGCCTTGGCGAATGAGGTGGAACATTATATTAAATCACACCGCTTGTTGGAGGGATTTAGGATCTGGAGAAGGTGGGTTTTAAGGGGACTGGATCTTTTCTACATGTAGATCTTCCTTTGATATTGGGCTGTGTTGATCAACTTTGCCAAATCCTTGCCGCTTCAACTTGATGATTGCCACCTCAAAATTTGATTTGATTTGGAGAATTCGCCATCACTTATTATCTCAAATTCTCTTTTAGGAGAAAGTGTCTTTGAAGACCAAATCATATTCCCATCAAAGCAGACTTTTTGTAGTTGGCTCTGTTTTGTTTCTCAGCATTCAGCCAGAAATTCGACAGAAGTTCATTCATTTCCTTCTTCGGATTTTTTTCAAACGATTCTGTATTTTTTACCTGCTCATCGTCAGCTTTAACTTTGTTCCAGTATGTCAGGAATATAACAGCTGCATTCTTAGTTGCTTTTCTCGTACATGTAATTTCAGAATCTTTGCCTTCAATTAAGTTCTGTATTTCTTCCCTTGATAATGTAGAAACGCATTTTCTTTTAGCCTCACTGGGTCCCATTATTGATCATTGCGGGTTGAAACTGAAAACTGGCAGTGTTCTCAGGTCTGCCCCCGTCAATGAAACTGACATGAGCAGGTGCTGAAGATCAAGCCACTTTCAATTTAGTCATGCACTGATCACATGCTGTTGTACTCGGTGCAGGTAACAACTACGCAATTGTATCCCGGTCAGGATACATTTCAAATTGATGAGGAACACATGACCAAGAATCAACCAATCACAGTGCTCGTTGAGTGAAAGTCTAGGTATAATAACAATGTATGTTAATTAAACCTTTGTAATGTATTTAATGCATAGTATTTCTGAAACAAATTTTAAAACATTTTCAGGCTGATTTCTCACGCATGTCTCACACATGTAGGGGGGCGGCAAAAGACACACAAGCGCGAGAAGTTGCGAGGAGACGCAACGTGAGGGGAGCGCCGAAACTTAGACACTACAGACAAAGCCAGGGAGTTTGACCTTTGACAGCCGAGTGATTTTGAGGTGTAAATTTCATATCGTCGTCAGGGAGCAGGGTTGGCGTAGTGGTGAGAGCGCTCGCCTTCCACCAATGTGGCCCGGGTTCGATTCCCGGACTCATAAGTGGGCTGAGTTTTTTGGTTCTCTACTCTGCTCCGAGGGTTTTTCTCCGGGTACTCCGGTTTTCCCCTCTCCCCAAAAACCAACATTTGATTTGATTTATTTAGAGTTGATTTGATTTAGTCTCCCCAATTAGTAGAGCATCTGTGCTTGGCTAAATAGATTTGAGACTTAAATAAAGTTATTATTATTATTATTATTATTATTATTATTATTATTATTATTATTATCGTCTTTCAAGCCAATTAAGCGCAACCAGTGAGATTCCTTCTTTTTGGCTTCCAGTCACTTGCTCCTGTCATCAATAAACTGTGGGAGACATTACGGCCCAAAAAGGAAGAGCCTTCTTGTTCACGTTGTATTGAGGGAAGCCATGTATAAATGGCAGAAACAACAAAGAAAGCGGTAGGAAGGCCTCCTAAAAGCCTACCTGTAACGATTTCTGTAACGGTAATTACAGGGTTTTCAAGCGAAGAGTTTGTACGAAAATCTCTACGAGGTCACAAAACGCACCCGAGAGAGATGTCACCTTGTGAAATTTCTAGCGAACTCGTTCTTGAGTGTGAGCAATCTTCTTCACTCATCCCAAGTGTGTGAGAAATGTGCCAGGAAAATCCATACTGCAACTGCACTGTTTTGTTTCTTTCCAGGAAATCTTAGTGCACAAACCACACTGCAAAGTTGTCCGAATTCAGTGAGTCTTCGCGAGCCATCTTCATCTTTGCGAGTGAGAGGTTTAAACGAATGACGCATTTCGCTTTTACAAATTCTGCCACCTCAAAATCAATTAAACTGGAGTCATTGCCGGAAAGGAAACCTAAAGCGTGAAGAGCAAGGAGGTCCATAAATTATGTCTCTGATCGCTCAGAGATTGAAGAGTCTTGAATGAAATACTGAACTGAAAGACCTCTTGTCAAAGTGGTTATAACTAATTGAGATACGCCTGTAATCTGTACTGAGTCAGTTGTATCATGAGTGTTAACAGCGGCTTGTGTACTGTTGACAGATTCTAAGAAAGAGCCAATCAGACTTTTGCACTTGGAATTACGCACTTAATTAAAACTCCCTGACTTTGTCTGTAGTCTCTAATTTTCAGCGCTCCCCTTGCGTCGCGTCTCCTCACAACTTCGCACACGCATGTCTTTCCCCGTCCCACAATCCATCGCCGAAATTAGAGACTACTCGCAGTCTACATTACATAAGAACTTGATCAACCTGAACCTCAAAATCATAGCGGGTATATGCAGGTGTTTACTGTATCTTGCTTTTGGTCATCATCATCATCATTGTCATCATTATAAGCTTTATTTAAACATGGTATCAATTCATATGTACACGTAAAATATGCTCCTCCATCATTAAATCCTACAGTAAAGAATCATTAAATCCTGCAGTAAAGAATCACTATGTATTTATTTATTTGCCATCCTCATAATATTTACTAGTATTACACCTAAGTTAGTGGCAAGGATACCTCAGAAAACCACAAGGCTTATACACTGTCTAGGCCACTTCAAAGGAAAATGTTAGATTAAAATTTGGTGCTGTGTGAGTGTGGCATGACAGATTCAAGATTGTTTAAATAAAAATTCTAGTATCCTTCTCTTAAACATAAGAAAACTTGCTGAACAGGTACATGTAATTGAAGTAGAGAGAGAATTCCAAATTTTAGGACCTTGAACTGTGACTGGAATGTGGAGCAATTACTTTGAAAACATCAGATTGTTTATATTATAAATAGAAATAGTTTGCTGGCAGGGATTCTTTAAAAGACTTTAATAATGTTGTTTGATTTTTAGCTTGAGTGGAAAGGCTGTTCCAGAGTTTTGCACCACGATTGGTGTTCCAGGGGCATTTTGATTATGATCAATGATATTTGAGGGTACCTACATGTAGTTCCAATTTGACCAACAAACCATAAAAATGATCATCACTTAGCTCCTTGAACAAATTGTATTTTAATTTAACAAATTCAATTTAAATTTAAATTTAAATTTAACAAATTGTATAATCATTTTTGCTTAGCTAGGGGCAAACTAGAAAACTCCCTAGACACCTTTAAACTGTAATAGTTTAGCTTTTCTTTTCCCCCTTTATAGCTCTCACATACTTCTAAAAAATGAATCGCTAACAGTATAATACATGTAGGTGCAATAAAGATTGTTGTTACAGTGTTGTTGTTGTTAAATTTTTAAAAAATGATTCCTCTTCTGCAGTGATTTCTTTTTGTTTCCATTTACAGGCCTAACTAACATGAACCATGAAACTGACTTTTGTTATTGATTTCTGCCCCTCAGGGTTCCACAGAAGATCGGGTTGGTCCCTGACTCGACATCTTTATTGGAGTGCCACAAAGCTCTTGGAACATCTCACAGGATTGACTGAGAAAGCAATAAATAAACAAAAGAAACAGTGGACCCAATCCATGAAACAACAGAGCCTTGTGCCATGTGGGCCAATGAACTGAGTTTTTGTAAGTGTGATTGTTCAAACGAAAGTCTCTTCAGTTCAAAGGGAATACTTAAATATCTGTTTATTGTGGCAGGACATGAGGCTGTTGAACAAACACTTTTGAATTTAACTTGTGCAAAACAGCTCTCTGAATGTCAATTGCAATTAATTTGTTCCATCTTTGGTTTTGGCATTATTATCACACTCTTTTATTAATTTAAATAAATACATAAGAAATATATCACACTCTTTAAAAAAAAGGGCCTCTCGCATTTAATAAACTAAGTTAATAATATTTTTAATATATTAGAAGTTTTTCATCAATTATTTTATTCCACAATTTAGGTTCAATAAATTTAATATTGAATTTACCATAGTTCATTCAAATTTTGGGAAGATAGAAGGTAGACCTGGTTGCAAAGCGAGGTGCTTCCGGTCTTTGTTAAGAACAAATTGAAGATCTTTGGTAGTTTTCAAGTTACAAAACAGTGTATAAAATAAAGAGTTTGAAGTTTTATCAGATCTTGAAGTTTTAGAAGATACATTGTAAAGTTGAGCAAACAGAGTACTAGTATGTGCATCAAAATTAGAAAAGGTAATTAGATGGACAGCTTTCTTTTGCAATATATAAAGTGGTTTTATGTTACCGGTAGTATCATAGGTGTTACCCCAAACTATACACCTGTAAGAAAGAAAGGACACAATAATAGCATGGTATAATTGAACTAAAATTTTGATGTCAACAAAATGCCTCATCTTAGAAAAGACAACAACACCTCTGGATACCTTTTTGGATATTTGTTGAATTTGTTCTTTCCAGTTAAGGTGACAGTCCAATAAGATGCCTTAATATTGTAATGCTGTTACACTTATTCAACCTTTATTAAAAAAATTTCAAGTCCTGCAAAGGTGGTACCATTGCACAAGACGTCTAACTTGTTAACTGGTTTACCATCTATTTCAATTTTCACAGAGTAATAATTAAGTTTTCTTTGATAGGGATGAAATATTACAAAATGTTTTTTATCGTTATTAAGAGAAAGTTTGTTTGCTAAAAGCTGGGTCTTAATATTCTCAATTTCTTGATGTT
This sequence comes from Pachyseris speciosa, assembly GCA_016490735.1. Taxonomy (NCBI): domain Eukaryota; kingdom Metazoa; phylum Cnidaria; class Anthozoa; order Scleractinia; family Pachyseridae; genus Pachyseris; species Pachyseris speciosa. Next base: position 34,469 of record JAEMWC010001652.1, on the reverse strand, counting down.
GTAAATTTCTATTAGAATAAAGCAGGTTAGAATCATCTGCAAATAGGTGAAAATAAAAAATGGATGAAGAATTAACAAAGTACACACTCTTGTGGGGGAATACACTGTACATTTACATAATGCAAAGAATTCCTCCATTTAAGCCTTTGTACATCCAGCTCAAAACAGAGGATACGAATACTGTCTGTTGAAACCTGCCCACACAGGACCTTGAAACAGTTTCGTCAGGATAGACTCAGTTTCCAATTCAATGTTTTTGCAACTAATATAACTGTGGTTCTGTCCTTGTGTACCGGTTCACAAGAGCCGATACAAAAGACCAAACAATACACAACAGCTAACATGACTCCTAAACAAAGAAAGAAATGGTTATTCCCTTACGTACCGGTACACCAGGACAGAAACTATAACTGTCAACACATAATGAGTGCTGTTTCAAGGAAATATGTTCAGGGTTGTGTGATGCACAGGAGGGTGTCAGCAATCGTATCATTGTACAGCTTCACATCTGAATATCATATCCGTTGATGTCAGATAACTATGAATTACTGTAGCAGAGAAAATTTATTACAATGGGCAAACGAGGTGTCTCAAGGTAATTTGGTTGAGATTTAAGACTAATAGTAATTCACCATGTCATATTTTGCTTATCTAATATATATAAATAGTTGGATATGACAGTCAGAGAATGAGTCTTGGTTTAAGGTGGCCAACATTGGTTTTTAACACTTTCCAGCTCTTGTACTTTCATTTCATGAATCATTGCCACCAATATTTATAAGTTGTTACCTTTAGAGTGGTATCAAACAAATGCCCAAACATTGTGAACAAGTTAGGAAAATTCTTTCTACTCAATACGTTGCAAAAGCAACACTATAACCGGTTAGAGACACCCTTAATTTTACATTCAAGCGGTAATAACTCAAGAGTGGGCCCGGTGACCCCCATTTTGTAGGATTTTTTTAACTTTGCAAAAAGTTGTATTTTATTGTGCTACTAATTATTTCCCCACAATAAAAAGTGATGGTTACCAAGCTTGTTTTATAAGGCTAAAATTAGGGTTTAAATGCTATGGTAACCTATAATGTCGCTTTTCCATCATGCTCTTTAGAAAGGTAATCGGAGAGCAAACATGGATATCAGGACCAAGCTAAACAGAAATATTAAACTGCCACAAAACTTATATAGGGAAATGTGGCCAACCCTTTGTGTCTGTACATTTTATTTTTACGCTGGAAAAATAGTACATGGTTACGGGCTAGAAGTGCTTCCAATCCTATTGCCTAAAAAGGCGCTGATTACAAACACCGCTATAAAGTGCCCCCTACTACTACTCCTTTGGGTAGTTCCACTATCGCGATGGAGGTAAATTGCGGCAAGAGTGACTACCTTTCACATGCACAATCAATCTCGTACCAAGAGTACTCGGGCTGTTTGGTCAGTGGGTGGACGCCCGGAGAGACTGGGAATAATGGACCGCCATTTTACCAGAAAATCGGGGGTAAAACAATGAAAGCCATTACGGGCCAACCAATCAACAAATTTGATTTTTTTTCCTCTTATCCAAGAATCTCTCCTAGCGACTAACAGAGTCTGGGGACTCTGGTACCAGATTGATGCACAATAAATACAACATCCTCCCCTTTACCCCTCCACAACACGCATGCGTACAAAAAAGGAAGGAACGAAGTGGTCCTACAATAATATGGAGAAAAACTTGCAGGTTTATGACTTTAGAATAATTGAGAAGGCGACAGTACCCAGGGTTGAACAAAAAAAATGTAAATCGGGGTCTTCAGGAAAAAAGTACAAAGAGGAGACGTAATCGACGTACTACCTTCTAAAAGAGAACAGGGAAAATGAAACTGATAGAAAAGTAGGAGTGAGATGAGAAAACAAGAGCTAAAAAACACAAACCACCTAATACCAGAGGAAAATGCCTTATAGAACTTCTACCCCACTATCACTCCTTCACACAGAGTCCTCGGGCTATTTCGTCAGCGGGTAAAGACGCGGAGAGACTGCGATTATGGACCGCAAATTTTCCCAGAAAACCTGGGGTAAAACAATGGAAGCCGTTACAGACAAGCCAATTAAAAAACATTATTTTTTCCAATATCCCAGAGTCCCTCCTGGAGACTAACCGATGGCCAAAAAGCCTGAGAAATGTGGGTGCGAGATTGCCCCGCCTTAAAATTAAAAACAACAAACATGCTAATACCTGCTGTACCTGGGGACAGGGTGTAGGGAGTGCCTCCCTACACTCCCTCTCCCCTCTGCGGTGTAAGAGAGGCGGAGGAGAGGGACTAGGAGAAAACCCGCTGCTATTTCTATAGCATTTGTGAAGTAAATCCAGGAGACAGAGTTTTGCCGCATCACCATAAATTGTGTTGCAGCACTTTATTCTTTCAGAAATGTATAGTACCTGTGGAGGAGTCCTCCTCTTTATTATTTCGATTCTTTGCTTTTTAGTTACAGTTTTTTATCTTTGTGTAGGATTCTGGTAACTTTAACACTAGTTATATTTATAAATTTATGGACTGTATTCGTTTTTTTCTATGTATTTCACTAAGAATCAGTAGAAGTTGGTGTAAAATTTTCAAAAAATTTTTTAATTCTGGATTATTAAGTTTTGAACGGATTTTTAATTCTCAATTTTTACTCATATGTACATTTTTGCGAAAGTATTCTTACTAGATTCTGTTTCTTTGTATGAACAGCAACCATAATAAAGAATTCTTTTAAAAGTCGTGGAAGTTTTATCATTTTTATGATCGTCATTTGATGCTATCGAGTCTCTTACTATCTTTAATTAACGTTTTCATTTCATTTTTTTGAAAACTGCCTAATGTGTTGTTTTTCTAATGCGATCGATTATCCTCTTTACCGTTATATGTAATGGGAAACGAAAACGTGTGCGATAAGTACTCTCTTTGTTGCTTTTAAATCTCGCTCGTCGTACTTTTGAATTTTTTTCTGGAGAAACCAAAACTATAAATTTCTTCGCTCCTCTTGTTTTCCTTTTAAACGACAACGCCCCTAGCTTACTTTTCTGTTTTGGAGGGAGTCATAATATTACTGCAGCACTAAAACCTTTTAAGTTATCAACTAATAATTGATGCTCTTCTTTCCAGACAAGCAAAGGAAAGCAAAGACAAAAGAATGTTAATCAGAAAAGCTTCTTAAAGAAACTTTACTTATTGCCGCACTTGATCAGTGCAAAAATTCATCACCATAAACTATTACTTGCAATTTTCTTGCTTGCGGATTAATCCTAATCGGTAAAATCGCAGGTGCGCATGATTATAATATTTTACTATTAATATTTGGTGTGGTGGAAACTTATCTGACTCAAAGATGACTATTAAAGCTTGAATAATTCAATCACTCGCCCGAGAAGCTTTCTCGTTTCAACTTTTCTTTTTGAAAATCAGTAGCAATTACTATAACGAGCATACTCCCAAGTCATTTAAGCTGTTTTTCGTTCTGGGCTATCAAAAGCAACTGGATATTACGATCGTTTTTGTCGGCGTTAAAAAAATTCATCTAAACAGCTGATCTAAAGCAGAAATTGATAATTATAATTCGTGTGAAACTCTGTCAGTAGTGTTGCATATATTTGCAGTCTTCATGCAATGCATACGATGACCTATTAGCACAGAAACAATTAGATCCTAGCGAACTGAAAATCGAGACTCCGGCCGATACCTTTTACGAGCCCGAGAAGTAGCATCGCAAAATATGATCTAAAGCAAGACTTGAAACTAATTCGTCCGTCTTTAACTCATATTAATTTTGTATGATATATTTGCAGTGTACAATGCGGATTAGATGACGGTTACAAACTAGAACAGAAACAATTCAATCTATACGAACTGAAAATAGCCTTTTACGAAAGGAAACTAAGTATCACAAAAAAACTATTTTTTTGCAAAAACTACGGTTTAAAGCTTTTCAAGTGCTTTTTGATGACAGGTTTACGCTATAAAGTTTTCCAAGTCTTTTGGTTAAAATTTGATGCTATAACATTTTCCAAATGCCTTTGGCTTAGTCTGAAGATTGTGAAAAGAGAACTCCATTGGAACGCAATAGAAATGTGAAAACAAAAGAATGTTCGTTTCAGAATTCTATGGTTCCGTTGCTGCATGTTCATTCAAAGAAATATAGTCCGTTATATGAAATGAGAATCTGACACTAAGTCCTAATAAAAAGTTGCTGTACAGGTTCTCGTCCAATTTCATCTTTTGTGATTTCTTGACTTTTGTTTGCTTACGATTCCGGTCCATAACTTTGGGTGGCACAAGAAATAATTTTCGTTTAGTTGGAATACTACGATTTCTATTTACTTAGACTTGTATCAAGTGTTTTTAGTTCATCAGGGCATACGTTAAACTGTAGGAGTTCTTCGTTGCCGAAAGCTGTAACTGTAGCTTACATGATTGTATCCATGTATAACTTGTGGCCTGACAGACTTTCCAGTTAGATGTCCAGTGATCCTTTGGACGTAGCGTCTTGTTGTCAGAATAGAGTACAACTACAGTCTTTTCCAGAGTGAGAAACAAACTTGAGTAAAAGAATTTGGCTGTATCTCAATCAGGTTGTGCTGGCTTGTGTGCCCCAGAACTTGGACATTTCTCTGGTGGCCTTGATCGATTCGACGGCAGTGGTGGAGAGCTTGAAAACTTCCGATCCACACAGGTTGTCGATCTTTACTGCGCATGTTCGTGACGTGCCAAGTCCCTTTAACTAACGGTTTCTTAGCCACTCCAAGACAATCTGAAATTGATAATTGAATAAGAGTTAAGGTGTAATTACTTAAACGTAAGTTATGTCTATAAGAAAAAAACTCGGCTTTTACTGCAAGGGTGAGGGTCTTAGATAACTAAAATTTCTCATCCAATCACATTTGAAAACAAATCACAGAGCGAGTGAATACTAATAATGTGACATGTGACTATCTCCACAGTGGTGGATTCCTCTCTCAAGAGGTAATAATATGGCAAAATAATTTAAAAGAGGACACATTTCAAATAAGAGGTTAAATGCATGGTTAAGATACTTTTTTTTGGTAGAGTATTTGTTGTTGATGATGAGGATTTTATGTTTTCCCTTACGTCTTGTTAAGTGGTATTAATTTCAAGGTCATAACTCAGTAGCGAGGAAACATCAAGGTGATGTTTGTTGTGAATGGTCTTAAATTTTGATCAATCTCGGCTAGCCTCAACGTTCTTATAATGGTCATGATTTTCCCGCTTTGGCCGTGTGCCGTTGGTACGTCAAAGCAAGCAGGTTTCATTTCTCTCTGGTCTTTGTCAAAAAATGGGGCAAAATGGCCGAAGTTCGACAACCTCGAAAGCAAAGGTGAGTCTCAAAGTTGTTTTTGCCTGTTAATTTAATCCACAAATCAGAAATGTCAAGTCTTTATATCTATGGAAATCTTTGGTCGTTTTTTTCTTTGCCTTCAAAAAATACTGGATAAACAGGCGAGCAGTTTGATCATTTCCATGTCTGCAGAGACAACGTGCTACGACCTTAAGGCTTGCTAATTTTCGTTCTAGCCAATTCGTCTTCTCAGGGGTAGATATCTGTTCGGTGGAGGGTAATTCGCCTTGGGTTTACGGCTTCGACGGAAGAGTGCACTCGGATGTTCGTAACTAAAAGATTCACAATTGGGAAATCGTAGCCCCTGATGTTTTCGGAAAAGGCGTAATTGCTGTTTTTGGCAGTCAAAAACGTCAGCTAGCGTTTTCGGAAAGAAAAGAGTTCTTTAGAAAGTTCGTGAATTCATGTCAGCTTGCATTTTCTCAAAGGAAGATTTTGTTCAATAACATTTTCGGGCAATTAAAATTCCAGCTAGGGAATCCGAACAGATGAACTTCTTCTAGCTTATGAAAACATCACTTTAAACAGACTTCAAACACTATAAGGTACTTAAAAATGCCTTTCTACAGGTTTTGGTTGATTTGGCTCGATGGGTGCCCCTGTCTTCTGGTGAACGGCAAACGATGAACGAGAGGTTCAAATTGGCGATTTCCCCGAACAATAGCCTCTCACGCAGTCGTTTTTAGGGGACTCGTATTTCCTCCTGCCCATTAAGGTGGTACATGAGGCTAAAGAGGCGTTTTTTGCTCTGTTTGACAACGAATGAAACGGTTCAGCAATATATCCAAAATGGCTCAAATTTTCAGAGCTGAGACAGAATTCCTTATAGATTTCAAAGATCATATCAATTTTTTGTCTAAGATTTTAGAATTCGTGGAATGTGAGGAATTTAAGGGGGCCCTTTGGCGGCCCCGTTGAGAGGAACCTATCACTATCGGAAGCGATTTTAATTGTTTGTAATGGAAATGTTCTTAAAGATTTAGCACCCGCTGCCGAACATTTTCAGTGGAGTGCGCCACATAAGAACGAAGATAAACAATTTTTTGCACAAAAATAAAATCTTGCCTTTATGTGAACCTTGTCAGCTTGCCATGGCCACGATCTCCCGCGAAAATTGGCGCACTCCGGTGAAAAGTTTCATTACTGTATGTAGTTTCTTCTCTCCAAATTTCTTTTCCGTATGATACATCTGCTTAAAGATTTCGAAGTATTTGTGTGTCTATGTGTTGATATAACAGCCTTTTTCCGTTTATTTTTGTGCGTAACTCGTAGAAAAACGGTCATTTACATCAGATTTTGTCTCAAAACACCAGCCGCCATGTTGTTTGGCATCTGCAATACAGCTTTCAGCGGAAAAACACACGAAAACAGCCCCAAATTTGGTTATTTTGACCTTATTCGTGGCCCTATTTTTCCCGCGAAACCAATCATAGGTCTCCATTCCAAACAAAGCATTAATTACATAGCAACGACGCCTCGCCCGACCGCAATCGTGTGAAATCAGCATGGCGTTGACAGCTGTGTAACGCATTCCTGCCGTGTAATCTTCGAGAATTTGTAGCTCTTGATCATGGCTTCAAACAGTAATTCGGCGGAGGAAAAAGGCAACAATGTTGCAAAACACTTAAACGTTTTACGCGGAGCTGGCCCCTCGTCAAGGATTTTGCTTGATTTTGATAAGCTGCGCAACGCGGGTTGGATTATCACGGAACGTAAAGATGGTTTGAACAAAACACATTTCAAATATGTCACTCCTGAGGCGAAAACGCTCAAAAGTGGGAAGGATGTCGAACGAAAACTTCGCGAACAAGGGGTATTGGAACAGTTTCTAAAGGAAGATGAAATGCATAGCATAGACAAAAGAGAAATTGATTCGCGGAAGCCATCATCAAGCCGATCAATGTTACAGGATACTGATCCTGATGATCCGGACTATGAACCGCCTCCAAGAAAAGAAATGAAAATGAGTCAAGCTGAGGACGCAAAGAAATGGTAAGCGATTTACTCGCTTTTATTTCTCATGTAAGAATTTTCTCGAGTTTGAAGTGTTACTTTCTTTCTTTACTATCTGTATCACGCGTCTAAAAAAATATTCGCATAGCTTACGTGGCTTTTTGGTTTGCTGTTGAAATTTTAGCATTGAAGTTACCGAAGGCCTTTTTGTTGGGACGACCTCAAGTGTTGTGAAATTTGTTGGGGAGTTCAACCGATATTTTAGATGCCCATCAAATAGTGGAAAGTGTAAAGGTACGTGTGTTTCTGGAACCAAGAAATGGATGTAAGCTAGTATTAATTTATACTCTGGTTTCAAGTTCTAATAACAACGTGAAACATTATAGCTAATTTTAGAGTTTATTCACAATTTGGTTCAGCAAACAGTTACTTATTTTTGGGAAGAAAAGAAAAAGCAACTTGGTCATTGTTTTTATGTGAACTTTATCTAAAGAGTATATTTTATTGCTATACAAATTATCACAGCGGTGTAGCTACGTTTTTTCAGAGGAGGGTCAGACTGTGACACACTCAAGGTATTTACCAGATTTTCGTATCCATGTACCCGCTGTGTTTTACCAAAAGTGACATTTTCTCGGTTGAGATGCGAGTGTGGGTGCAGGATGAGCCTACAAAATAGCTTCATAGATAAGTTGAGTTTCACGCAACATAAATCGCTCTGTTGTAGGCTCACTGCTCATCAGTCAGTCAAAATGCCTTGTAAAAGGGAGGCTTATACCACAGCTCTACCTTGTGTATCAGTGGGTTTGCATTCAGGTGATGAAATGAACTGGCAAGTCAAATTTCTAACATTGGAAGAGATTTATGCCTTGCTGATTCTTCAGATTCGCACATTTTTACCACCTGAATCACATGGCTTGAATGTTGTTGACTTCAAAACATATTTTCATACCCCTGAGTCAGTGGCCACATTACGTGTGTCAAAGATTTTTTTGGGTGCAAGCTAAACAGATTCTTAACATTCCATGACAATTTTTTTACAAACCCTCCTTCCCCCACACTGACTTTGGAATATACAGTGTAGTCACAAGGCTGGGTAGCTTCCCAATATTGGCAAAGACTTGCCACTCAGCCCATGATTCTAGCAGTAAGATTTCTGGGGCCCTATGGTCTAAATATGTTCTTTTTTGTCTTTTTTTTTTCTTTTGGTAGGAAAACTTGTCCTTGTTGCCACAGAAAAAAAAGGGCTTGGAGGTGCAATGAAGTTCTTTTTTAGATGCAGTGGATGCTGGATTGAAGAATTGTCCTACCAGAGCAGCCAGCTTGCTTCCGAATCAAGACGCCAGATGGTGTCCTTAGCCTTGTGTTTGGCTTTTTTCATAAGTGGGCATGGGTTTGCAGCCTACCGCAAAACTTTGGGAAAGGGTCTTGGGTTAGGGGTGGTAACAGAAAATCCTTATTTGCAAATTGTGGGTTTAGCCTTACCACATATTAAAGAAATATTGGATGAGATGTGCGAAGACGCTAAAGAGCAAATGTGTAACATCTCTAATGAGGAATTGGGCAGCTGGGGGAGAGCTGTCACCACTTGCGATGGGTGTTGGCAAATCAGAGGGCATTTTAGCCAAAACTGCACTTTTATCATTAAAAATTACTTGACAGGTGCCTTATTGTATTATGGACACCTGTCCATGAGGGGTTCTGAAAACATTAGTAGTGAGGAACTCTGGCAGGGGACAGCTAAGGCTGCTGAGGGTCACTTGGCACAGGTTTTGTGGGCAAAGGCCAAGGAGGAAGGGATGAAAGTAGAGGTCAATTGGCAGGATGCTGATTCATCCTCTGCTAAGGGTTTTCGTTATTCCTTTGCCAATGAGCAGGAGGCAAAGATAATGTTGTGTGGTGGGCATGTGGGAAGGGCACACGGTAAAAAGCTCCAAGAGCTTCAGGGGAAAAGTTCATTTTCCCAAACCTTTATCAGTCTGCACAAAGACAAATTCCCCCAGATGGCTTCTGTAAAATGTATATGCAGTGGGAAGAAGCACAATTATGTTGCTACTCGAAACAAACCATCTTGTGGGTGTATGGGGAATGCATTTATACAAGGTGCAAAACGAAATCATTACTGTGCACTTGTACAAGCTGGGACAGACCCTGAAGTATATAGGAACGTTATGCTCGCCTTGGGTAGTTACCACTGCAGGGACATTCATGAGTGGGAGGGAGGGTCCTGTAATTTTCATCCACTAAAAAAGTGCTCTTGCAAGGGATGCAACCCTGACGTGGATGGGTTTGTTGAAGAGTTGAAGTGTGCTGGGGAGCCTTACCATTCTGCTAATGTTTTGAAATGTGAATTTCATGCATTAGCATATGAAATCGAGTGCCATGAGAGGGCAAAGGATGCTGAAAAGGTCATTTCCCCGGAATTAGGGAAGGGTCATTCAAACCTGCCCGAGTCCACATTTAGTGTACTGACCAAATTCAGGGCTAAGGACATCAATCTTCATAAGGAACACTATGAAGCTGCTACGAATCTGGGCCTAATACAGGCAAATATGACCTGGTGCTACAAAAGCAAAGGTCCTCAATACCACTGGATAATAGAGTTGTACTCCAGAATGGGTTTGCCAATTCTTGATGGAATCAGAGATATGGTGAGTCAAATTTTCAGTCCATAACACACCTACACATGTATTTAGCTGGTAAATTTGACTCTGGGGCTAGATGCGTGATAAAAAGTCACTAAAATAATGCTTTTCAGGTTGGAACAATGCTGAGAAATGTTGAGGAGGCTTTCTGTAAGCTAAAAATTTTTTTGTTATTTTCCAGTGTGAAGCAGATAGTGAAGACCGTATGAAACGTCTAGAGAGGAAGAAGACAGAGGCTGGCAAGCGAAAAAGAGTACAGCACAAGATTAATAGGACAGAGGAACAAACCCTGAGGTATTCTTTCTGTTATATGCAGAAAAACCACTTTTTGAGCTACCTTGCTATCTTATCAGGAGTGAATTAGTGACTGCCAATGGTAAAGTGTTGATGGGTAATGCTTTCAAGAAAAGAAGCAGCATGCAAGTAGCTTTGAAAATCTTAGATTTCAAATGATGTATATGAAATAAATCATAATTTCATATGAACTGCGGAGATGAAATCAAATGAAGAATGATCCTTGCAGTTGTGAGTGCAATTTATGCAATTGCGAGAAGAAGCCTAAAAAAATTCAGGACTTCAATGGGGTTTGAACCCATGACCTTGCGATACTGGTTCAATGCCCCAACCAACTGATCTATGAAGCCACTGACATTAGGAGCAGGTCAGTTGTGGGTTATATGTTCCCGTGATGGGCACAATTGACCTGCTCCTAATGTCAGTGGCTTCATAGCTCAGTTGGGTAGAACATTGCACTGGTATCATGAGTTCACAGGTTCAAACCCCGCTGAAGTCCTGAATTTTTTACAGGCTTCTTTTCGCAATTGCATAAATTGAGCTCACAACTGTGAGAATCAATCTTCATTTGAAGGGCTCGGAGCATAACCATCCTATGTCGAATTTTGAGTCGTTTTTCGATTTTGCTTGGATTTGTCTGAATTTCTGCATGTGAACTGCAATTCGATGGAAACACATTGTATGGTATTTTTTTGACTGATTCATCCAGAATCCAGAAATGCATTTTTTCTTACGTACACCAAGAAACCAACCTTCCATGGGAGTGGTTTGCAAGTTGCATTACATCTTCTTAGTAAGAAAAAATGCATTTCTGGATTCTGGATGAATCAGTCAAAAAAATACCATACAATGTGTTTCCATCGAATTGTAGTTCACATGCAGAAATTCAGACAAATCCAAGCAAAATCGAAAAACAACCCAAAATTCGACATAGGATGGTTATGCTCGAGCCCTTCATTTGATCTTAGATTTTTGTAGATTTGTTAAACAATATTGTTCTGATCAACTACTGCAGACATCAATCCTCCTAAATATATGCTTACTTTTTAGGAAGAAATATGTCCAAAGGTTGCAAATCCGGCATTCCTATGGTGACAATGATGATGAAGAAGAACCCTTGAGTGAGGAAACCGCTGTACATGTCACCCAAGCAGCATTAGCTGATGGAACAGCACCTGCACTTCCAGTGTTAGTGAATGTCCCAGCCCCAAATGGAGCTCAAGTTGAAATTGGCGGGAAAAGGTGTAAATGGTGTGGCAGCTCCTCTCACCTTCGAAAGAGCCACAGAGACTGTCCCTACAATTCCACACGTAGTTGAAAAGCTAGTTTATTACTTCTTGAATTTTTGGTAATCTACATGGACATGAATGGAACATTGTCCCTCAGGTGTCACCTTTTATAATTTTTCTTCCTTTGAAATTATGTTGTTCTCAAAATTTGCCTATCCTGATTGTCAGTTGATTTCCGGAGTAAAAACTTTTCTATTAAGTGGAGTTTGCAATAGATTTACACTAATTCTCTAAGGGAAGGACTATAAGAAATGTTACGGGATAAGGGGTGGGGAATTGTCAAGCTGCAACCATTGAAAGTACGCATATAAGACAGTAACAAAATAGGATAAATTTATTTACTTATAGTTATAGATCTGTTCATATTGAAAAGTACGTACAAACAAGTTCATATGGTAATAAGTATTATCTTAGTTTGAGGTTCTGATTTTTCATTTTGTAATATCAATATTTTATTGAAAATGTCTTACTTTTGAGTAGTATCAAAAGGGTGTGTGAAATAAAAAAAATTAGTTAGAGTATTATATTTATATATGGTTTTAATGTTGCATTGATTTCAATAGGTCATGGAAAATATTTTGTTTTTTCAATGGAGTAAAAAGGGTATATGTAAATTAATAAAATTGATTTCTTTATTCCAAAAACACAAACAATCAAAATAAATTTAATAATAATAATAGTAAAAGGGATATTTTGTTGTTGTTTAATTTGAAGGCCACTTCGCCTCGGCTATGTCCCTCAGGGTGACACTGTATACCTGAAATACAAAACACAAAGATAACCATAATGTTTCTGAAACGGAGGGGGGAGGGGGCTGGTGGGATGAAAACTCCATTTTTTCAATAAGAAAAACAAAAGCCCTAAATAATTGTTTGCATGTCAAATGCAAAAATGCAGCCATAAAAATTGTTTCACAAGTGATCACACTGAAAAAAAAATTGTCCTGAAAATCGCCCCCCCCCCCCCCCCGATCCATCTTGCTGTATGCCATGGGCTAAGAGAGGAACCATTGGAAAGTTATAGGGGGATTCTCGAGCCGCATGAATTTTTTCGTCAACCTTTCCATTGTTTTAAGTTTTTCCGGGCTACTCGGCATGCATGAATTTTTTTTCACTTAATCTTCCCTTGCATGAATATTTTTTTACCTACTCCCCCACCGATAACTTGGTCCGTCCCTAAGTATAAAGTTTTGCATATATTGGGCGAAGTGTATGTACGTTCAAACAGAAATCAGTTCTTACCGCGGGTCCTTGTGGGTTGGCGTAGTCCCGCACGTTCACGTTAATGCATTCCCTGATGGCATCCTTTATTTCTTCGGGATAAACGTAGGTGGGGACGGCTTTCCCTCGAAACCTTCCCTGTCCGACTTTGTTTCCAAACTGAAACAGGAAAGGAGAAAACGTAAAGCTCGAGGAGATTAAATTATTCAGTCAATGCGCAGCAAGGTTCGGCTGTACATTCTCGGTCATCAGAAATTCGGCCTTCGTGCACACTTGAACGAACAAAAGCATTTGCTGGAAAATATTGATGGAGTATACCTACCCAAAGAATTCCAAATAATCGCCGGTACACTCGACGTCTGCATTGCTCGGCGGTTTCGTTTGCTCTTATTTCTACTCGATGGAGGATATTCGCTAGGCCGCGAGGTGTACCGCCGTAACTGGAAAGAAATTATAGCCGGTAAGTTACAATACTTTATCAAAATGTTGACCGTAATAATTCACAATCGAAGCAAACATAATAAGTTTTACCCGAGTTCGACGATACCATCGTTGAGGTGGTCCATACTTGATGAAGGAAAGACGAAATCAGTTTGGCTGGTCTAGCTTGCGCGGGTGCTTGTATCACCAGGAACGAGAGGGTTTACAGGCCAGAAGCGTGACTTTTATTAGTCCGCAAAAGGTGGTTTCATTTTACAGATTACAAACATTTCTTTGATACATCTGTCAGCAATGTATTCTTCTCGAAATTTTACACCACGATGAAGCCGCACCCAACACAGTATGTAGTCCTCATTTTCGCGGGAAACTGACCTTGGAAACAAAACTTCTCTCGCTTCTATCTTGAAAACGATTCACTCTCAAGACTTCAAATTTAGCGCAGACCTTTCTTGTTAGGTAATCTTGCAATCAACAAGAAATAGATGCAATCCGAAATTGTTAAATTAGCCTCATGTACCACCTTAACGCCTGCTTACCCGAAGCCAACATTCCTTTCCCATTGTTTGACTCGTTGGCATCGTAGCCAATCACGATCGAGAAACTGTCCAGCGATGACAAGTAAAATTAATCATTATGCGTGCTTCTTTCTCTCGCGGATTAGTAAACGTATCAAAGCGCTGGAGCCGATTTGTTTTTTAGTAATACAATGTGTTACAAGAGACTAAAGCAAATAAGAATTTAGACGCGACCAAGTTAGAAATTTGAAGCATTTATCAGTCAATCAGAGTAAACCGACGTGAAATTATCACACATGGTACAACAACAAAGCTCGGTCTCTCATGGTCTGATCTTGCATTAAATCAGATGAAATTCGCCCACGCAGCGATCCCAAAACATCCTGGGAAGCGGTCAGAAGTTATCAAACACCGATGGCATAGACTGCGCCAACTACTAATTTTTTTCTTCAGTTCACGAGATGCGGACGGCAAAATTATGCAGCTTATCACTAGCAGCTCGCTCGATCCACTGCGCTCTATGGTCTACCGATGGCAAAGTTTCCTTCCTCCAAATCACTCAGACTAACCCGAAAATACGCTAATACTTCTTAAATAACTGACTTGGCCCTTCATCAAATTCACGGGAAGTGACACAACAGCTACAACACGACCAACGGCGAGGAAATTGAGGATTGAAGGCGAAGCTTGCATGATACTGAAATAAGCGTCTTTCCGTAACTAGTCGGCATATTGACGGAAATATTGTCGCTATTTCCTCTCACAAATTCTTAAATTGAAGTCAGTTGATATGCGTTTAAACAGGAAATTTTGAACATAGACCACACGGTGATCAAAGCGTGCTCAAGCTCTGTCTCCGCTAAGTTGAACTATCCCGCGAAAAGCGTCCTTAGGTCAAGGTCAACCTTCCAGAATTTAGTAGGCAAAATGTGATTGGCTAAGCGGCGGGAAAGGAATGCTGGCTTCGGGTAAGCAGGCGTTAGTGGGGAGGAGGTGAAATACGAGTCCCCTAAAAACGACTGCGTGGGAGGCTACCCGAACAACGGATCTAAATTTCTGTAACAACTTCAGAAAACCAGCTCAATGGAATTTGAAGCAATAGATGGTTTTCACGTTACGTCATAAAAAACTAAAATTCAAAAGTAAACAGACACTTTAGAAATGTATCTGCTTGCATGTTTTCAGCACGGTAGCTTGCTTTATTTTGAAAATTGAGCAGTTTGGATTTTAGAGTGCGTGATATAAAGATGTCTGCTCACAAGCATGTCACTTACATGAAAACATCTGTCCATCGTGTGTTTTTCAGGTTTGAAAACCCAACATGGTAAGAAAAGCGTCTATGTGAAGGTTTGAAAGCTCAACAGAGAGAACAAAGCCTTGAGATAGCTAAAGTAAGAAACATACGTTTTAACTCGTTTCCGGCCGCTATCTTGCTGTTCCTCAGAGGTACACCAAGATGGCGTTTCCATACAAAACACTATAATTTTTAGTGGCACATTTTCCCGAATAACTCGTGTACGGGACATCGCACGGCCCTGAGACTTTGGCATGTTGTTTATTTATTACTTTTCTATAATATCACAATTTCTTGACTTTATCTATTGAATGGTTGATGTTTTTGTTTACTTGCGTGACTGAAAACGATCTATACAAGAACTAACAGTTACTTAAAATGAAAGAACGCATTCCTATGTATGGTCTCTGTTTGTTTTGTTTTTGTTTTGTTTGTTTGTTTGTTTGTTTGTTTTTTTGTTTTTTTTCAAAATGTATGGACCTAGATTAAAGGTTTATATCGGTTTCTCGTTCTCTGTATTTGGTCGCTATCCGTGCAAGGAAAAAAATCTGGTTTCATTTATTGTGGTGAGAATCTGGCAAATTGTGAATACATCAGCAAATAAAATTGTCAGAAATTTAATGAAAGCCGCAACAGGCTCAGTTCTTGGTTTCGTGAATTTCATGAAGTAGGTTTGCATATGTCAGTTTTGGCCTCGCCCCTTGCAAATATATACGGAATTCTTCTTACTACTCTAAAGACTTGAATGTATGTTAACTTACGTGAATTAGCTGGTCCGGCGAATCCTGGTGCATGTTTTTCAGTTCTGTAATGTACATGTAACTGCCTTTTTCTTCTGTAAATGCCTCTTTTGTTTTGACGTCTTCTAATGTGAACCTGAAAAAGACATAAGTCGGTCCAATTATTTCTCAAACAATCAGATTTTTACAGAATAGAAATACTAGAGGGATTTAACCATGCATTCACAACTATAAATCTCAAGATTAATGCACTGTTATACAAGAAGCCAAAATGGCAGCAGTCAGAGGTTGAGATTTGTCAAGTAAAATAACTTTGAGTTGGCTGTATCATGCAAAAGTAAAATATGACAAGATCAAAGAAATCTTACCGTTGTTCCTGCAGGCTTTATCCATCCCTATGTCCACTGACTAGGTTTTGCGACTAAAAAATTATGAGAAAACAAACAAACCAGCATTAGTAAGGTACACTCTGACCTGCCGATGTGAAATGTCGGTCATCGGGAAATGAAAATACGAAGTCATCGAAAAACGTCGTTTTTATCTCAAATTAATTAAACTGTAACTGAAATTCTCTATTTATAACATTTGAGGATTAAAAGAAAATGACCAAAATGAGGCACTGGTCTTGTCTGCATGAAATTCTCGTGTGTTTTTACTAGAATAGTTCGTTACAAATGCATGCGGCCTGCGTTCTTCAATCCTTGCATCCTCCGGCCTATACAGTTTGTTCTTAGAAATATATATACGAGCCCACTATCTTGCAAGTTTCTCCTTCGTTATTAGTAACGTCTGATATTCCTCAAGATCTAAAGTTCGTAGTTGCTTAGTGTTCGCAAAAGGTAGTAACAAATTTTTTCTATACCTTCCTAATGACTCAATCTAATTGACCATCGATAGTAAAAGACACAAATCAAAGGTTAATAATATATACTTAATTACTGATGCTAAGTTTCAATCAGTTTACAGAGGTTCTTATTGTTTTTAGAAAGAAATAACAATGTTTCGGATGTATACCTGGCGTAGTCACTAAATTTATAATCGATGATCGATGGCAAACGGCAAAAATCAAAGGCTAGTCGTACTGATATTAAAAGAACAAGAAAAAAAAAGAAATTTAAAACTCATATAGGATCTGGGGTAACCTAGTCCCGTGGTTTAATGCTCTCTTTTGAAAAATTAGAAGATTTCA
Source organism: Pachyseris speciosa (assembly GCA_016490735.1). Lineage (NCBI taxonomy): Eukaryota > Metazoa > Cnidaria > Anthozoa > Scleractinia > Pachyseridae > Pachyseris > Pachyseris speciosa. Next base: position 17,507 of record JAEMWC010001652.1, on the reverse strand, counting down.
GCGAAGAAAACTGAATTAAATTCGAAGCCTCAGAAACGCGATTAGTGCTTCTAACTCAAGCGCCAATGTTTCAAATGGATTCTTTTTCAGTCTTGTTTAATCTAATAAGATTTTAATGGCTGTGAGTGAGTTGGTCACAGGAAAATAAGGGTGAATTGAAGTTCTCACGAACAGGGCCGCATGTGATACGTGATAATCCTACGGTTTAACTTAAACGATGAGCTTGAAAAAGTGATGCAAGGAACAAGCGATAGAAACAAATGTTCAGCTGTTGCGGATTGAAATCAGTTACTACAGAATGCCGTTTTATTATATCTCTCACTTAGAACGCGCGCTGTGATTGGCGAATTCTGCGCGCCGTATTCTACAGTACGGCTCGCTTGACGTCAACTAGTTTTCTTTCCTTCGCGCCGGAATAACTTCAGAGATATAATAAACATCTTACTAATCTCGTTTTCTCGGTCCTTACTGTAAGTTACGGATCCTCTTTTTTTTTCCATTAATTTATAAATTTATAAATCAACGGGAAAAAGCTCGGTCCGTAACTTACAGTACGGACCTCGAACTCGGTTAGTAAGATGTATTTCCCGGGTTCTTTTTTTAATTTTGCATGGTTGGTTTCGTGGCGTGCGTTTCTCAAACTCCGATAAGTTAAATATACGAAGCAACGAAATGTGAGCTTTGCAAAGAAACGAGTTTTTGCCGACTTTCAATAGAGCTTTTTCGAAATCTAGTGTCTAAACTGGGCAAAATCGGCGGAGAGAAATATAGTGATAGTAGAATACTCACTTATTCATCGGAATGGAAAAACGGAGAATTTGTATGTTATGAATAATAACAGAAAAAAGAAGCGAGTGTCCGAGAGGTAAAGTGTCCGGGAAATAAAAAGACACTGCATGTACTTATTGATCGTTAAAGACTTTCGTACGCTGACAGTTCGTACCTCGAAAGTCGTCGAAACTTCGTAACTGATTCGAGTTTTGCAATTATTGTCCATTGCAAAACGTATATAGAGGTTACACCATTGCTTATAAGCCATATATGGATCGAAAATATTCTCGTTTGTTATCTACTTTGCTTTTCGATAACAACCGACAATTTTGTTTTTGCGCGCAGGTTTGGTAATCATTGTTATCTAATGTTGATAACAATGACGATTTGGATCGATTGCATTGATTTGTTTTCGATACCGCTTTCTATGATGCGTAGTGATGACGCTAGGGTGTATATAAATCAAGGAAATAATATTGGAACGTTGTGAAAAAATTGCGAAGCGCCCTCCCTCCTTCCCTCTAATGGCAAATAACCCTAGAAGATTTTATTGGTTTCTTTTCGATATCGATTTTTATGTAGTGACTTCACCAGGCTAACGAGTTCTTAAAATAAGGAAATGACATTTAAAAGATAGTGATACATTAGCTGTCTACAGTACTTTCCCCAACTGGAAAATCGCCTTAAAAAGTTTATTGAAGAAAGCGTAGAAGTCCCAAAGGCGCTCAGTTTATTGTTTAATATACTACTGTTATCTTTTAACAAAGACTGTAAGCAAGGATGGATGCAAGAATTAATGAATGGATGGACAGAGAACCACGCTTATTCCAATAAGAGCTCAAGATTTTTCAAAAGTTGGCAATGTAAGTAATTTCGTTTTCAAATTGAAAAACGTAGTATCTATTTTTCTGATTACATGAAATTTGTTTTGAGCGATTATGCATTAATTTGACGTTTAAAGCAAAACCCGAAAAGTTATCAGTGTATCTCCTTGAAAATTACATCCGGTTAGGACATGCTAGTTATAGGTTTCACGAAAACTCCCCCAAAGGAATAACTTAATTCACTAGCACTGCAAAAGCATGATGGATGTCACCATTGGTCAGCCAAAACGCGCACCCTTAAATTTTCCGTAAAATTTCAAACAAAACCTAAGGGCTTGTTATCACATAGAATGTTCATGGATGCGCAATCTTAATTTGTATTTCCCGTAAATCTAAAATTTGGGATTGCCTCTAGTAGACACATTAATATTACTTCATAAACTTGTAAGAACTGAACAACACGAGTTGGACTTATCTGAATTAGCTGCCGCTGGAGTGGCAAAGATTGAACATTCTTGTGCTTTACGTTCCACAATCGTGTGCCTTTCACACTCCTTTTGGTGACCTAAAAAGATAAAAATTAATTCTTGTTCATTAGGCGATCAGGTTTATTGCAAAATGAAAATAGATCAACGCCACTGATTAAATTTTCGAGAGATAGCAATAAATTTTGACGCGGTATGCGTGTAGTCGCGATAACAGCACCATGTTGCGGGATTACGGTACGTGTTTATGCCAATGACAAATATACGAACAAACAGGTTATAATTAAAACAAACTCAAAACAAATCTTACCTTCGAATTCTTGAATCGAAGATTTTTGTCAAATCTCTCTGCAGGCTTCACGCATCGTGGAAGTTTCTTGATGATTTACGTCATCTAACGGGAAAGAAAGGAATAAACCAGTTACTCGTGCACACTCGGATGCGAAATCGGTGGCTTTTTAGTGAAAGAAAATCTGCTAACAAGTAGATTTAGTCATGATATAATTTAACGAAGACCAGAAACCACTTGCCAAATTCAAGTCTTGATGAAACTTAACCTAACGTTTATTTCATAGCAATAACTCGCAAACACAAAACTCGTACTAAGGCCAAATAATAATTAGGAGAACTAACCTTCAGAGTCCTCTGGTCTTGAAAGCGGTGCTCATCAAGAAGACACGAATCCAGGTCCTGAAAATGAACTTCAACATAACACGGCGGACACCGCCAAAAACTAATGGGTGTTTCTTGTGACTCACCTCTTTTTATACCGTATTAAAAATTCATAACGTAATGTACGCTGAAAAATATTAAAATCGGCCAGAGAACACTGAGCAATTAACACGTTAACGCGGCTCACTTGTCAGAATGGTCTTATATTGCTTCTGGTATTTCTTTTCAGTTGAGTATTCCGCATATTTCACAAGGCAGTGAGAGGAGCAACAACTGGGCTGGCACCCTTGATCTCGACGCGGGCTAATTATACCTTTTAAGTAAAGTGCAAAGTCTGTTTAAATCAACATGTATCTTGCATTCGTCCTCACCTCAGTAAAATAAACATTTGACCATTTCTCACTGATTGCATTTGTATTTTTGGATGCAAGTACAGGACAAGTGACTAATCAGTGAAGGATAAAATACAAAGTGGATTCCAACAACTCCATGCGCGCACCTTGATTTCAACACGTGCTGATCACGTTTGGAGGCCACACCTTGCCTTTATCTCTCAGGTCAAGATTGAATTTTATGAACGGAACCTTGACGACTTGAATCTCCTTTCGAGTTCCTTGCTTTTAGTAATTACGTTTATCACCCAGCTCGTATCAGACGTTTTTTTTTTCGTCTTTCTCCTCAGACAAAATCGAGAGGTGGAGCCCGCACAGCGGCAAGCAAGAGGCCAAAAGGAGGAAAGGGAAAACTAAAACTTAATCAAGGGCTTTTGTGGCCATCTCGTATCACGACTGATGACCTTCTCTCATCGTGCAGTCAGAAGCTTAGATTTCTCGACTAACACTCAAACAAATCTGCAGTACGACAAAGGATTGCGCGGAAACAGTAGTAACCGTGCAGTTTTGAAACGTCGAAGACAACTTCCGGGCCGGTTCAGTTTCTGTTTGTGCCTCTAATTCCTAGCTATTGGAAAACTCTTTTTCGGGTTTTCTTTTCGCAACTGCTGAAGCCGAGTTCATGACAGCGAAGATCAACTACATTGTTAATCTTTCCGCCGCAGCTCAAAATCAAACTCAGATGATTTTTCATACACGCGTATAATTCCTTTACTCATCATTTTCACGGATGTATTACCAGTCAAACAAGACGACCCGACAGATCCTATATGGCTTGTTAGCTCATTGCAGTCATTGGCAGGCAGAGCATTGCTCCGGTGGTGATCGTCATAGAGGCTACGGGTTCGACTTGTGTATAAGCCTGAATTTTTTTTCTTTTCGCATCTGCTGGCTGGGCCGTGCGTTGTCGTTGGAAAAGAAAGGCTCTCACTTAAACAATTATCAAAAAGCAAATCAATATTTGAAAGCAACATTTACCGTCCTTCCCTGTAAGCGTTTTGCCTACTCTTACTGAAAAATGATGCACTTAAATCGGCAGTTTATTTAATGTCCGCGGGTCGTTTTCAAGCAAAGGAATCGCAAATGAAGGCGACTAAATGGTTATGAAGCTGGGTGAATGTAAATCTGGGAGAGTGAACGCAAATCAGTGAAAGGGAATACCGAATGCGTATTACATGTAAAACGGATGAAGACATCCGAAGGTGGATGAACATATCTAACCGAAGAAAATATAAATACTTATAAATTACATTAAATTAAATTAAATACTTATAATGCTTATTACAAGCAGATTTTGGCCTAGCCTGCGTGCAGACGTACCATCAATAAGACAGGGAGGCAAGGTAAGAAATTCTGATGTTTTTTTATTTCTATTTTAATGCCCTAAATAAAGATCGCTATATTGCCCATACAAACCCTTATAACATTGCTGTTACGTAACACACTCGCGAGCTCGGGGTACCTGTGTGGGAACGAGGTTGAATGGTTCCCCTGCTTGACACCACTTCCTCGTGTTTTTTTGTTGTTGTTGTTGTTTTTGTTTTTGTTTTTTTGTTTTGTTTTTTTTGGTTTGTTTGTTTTTGTTGTTGTTTTGTTTTGTTTTGTTTTTGTTTTTTTTGTAAAGGAAACTAAATTTACAGTACCATTTGAATTTCCCCTGAGATCGTTCTGGGGGTACAGTTATATAGTCTGTGGAACTTACGCCCTCTGTTCCCTCTAGCATGAGTGTCTAAACATGCTTATGTTTTTTTACGCCGCTAACTACTCAGGGTATTGCTGCATAAAACGTTCAAAGGTTCATAACTCTGCATGGCAGACCAGGATGAATCAGTGTAGAGAGTCATGGTGATCATTGTAAACACCTTGACAAGTGAAGTTCTCTGGTTTCATTCAGGGAATTGCTGGATCTTATCAAAAGATGTGCCCAATGTAAGGAAAGTAATTCAGTTTTAGTTATTGGTCCCAGAGGCAGCGGCAAGACCCTGGTACGTTCTTATACTGAAGTCCATTAATTTTACTTCTAGTATTTCATGATCATCACTAGTCTTTCCGAGCTAACTGGTACATAGCGTCTCCCTAATGCATTTGCCATCGGCTTCCCTGTGGGGCCGACCAACCAGGGAGATCTGTGAGGGAATACAAGGAGATTGATGGGATTCTTAACCGAGGGCGGGAGGAAATGTCGACATTGTTGTACGGTCAAAGATTAAGGGGTGGGGGGATTCACAAGTTTGTTAAGGATATCCGGGGAATTTTCTACTGAGAGACACCTCACCCAGGGGACTGGGCTAGATTCCGCGACCCCCCGGGGAAATTCCTCATGTTTACAATGGTTAGGGGGTAGGTGGTCAGCGCATTACCCACACTCCACCCAGCCCTTATGTGTACAAGGTAAGATCACAGCACTGTGAGGTACGTTCCCTACTCTTTTCGATCAGTGTGTGGGTTCTTTTACCGTAAAAGCTCTATTAAGCCCCCACCCTCTCTATTAATCCCTTCTCTCTAATAACCCCCCTCGTTTGGAAGTCGTTTTTTGTAATAAGCCTCCCTCTCTAATAATCTCCCCCCCCCCCCCCCCCAATTGGGACATGAAGTTTTGTAATGAGCCCCTCCTATTCCCTCTTACGAAATTTACTTCATGCAGCCCAGTTGGTTTACCTTTAACCAATTATGCACTCAACACATAACACTTCTTGTTGCTCTTTATTAAATAATCAAGTTTCACTGCAGTTATTTTAGTTTGGTACAAAAACTATTATAAGACGAAAACGTCGAGTTTGAGAAAACAAATAAGCCCCCTCTCTAAAAAGCCCCCCGTCAATAAGGCCTGAAATTAAATAACCCCCCCCCCGGGGGGGGGCTTAATAGAGCTTGTACGGTATGTCCCCTTCAAGCTTTACATGTAGAGGTGAATGAGTAAAGTTCAGTTCAGTTGACTCTTGCGGTATTTCAGTACATGAAAGTGTGTTTTGTTATAAGCTGAACATCAACAGCTCGAAAAATTTTCTCAGCGCCACAAGAACATTTTTCAAACACAATGCTAGCACTATTCTGTGTCTTTGTAAAATACTCAGCAATCAATTTCATTTGTATTTCAGTTCCAGTTTCAGTATTTTTACTTGTTTGTCGGCTTCACACTAGAGCTTGTAAGTATAATCTAAGTGCACTTGGAACATACTTTGAGTGTGAAGGGGTGAAGTGTACTTACTTGAACTTTACTTAGTGACCATGGAAACGTTCGTAGTTCAAAGAAGCCGAAGTTCGCCGCCAAGTATGATCTACACCAGACTTGAGAACACACTTGACATATAGGAAATGAAAGTCAACTGAAAACGATATGCAGCAGTGCCACGATTCTGATGAACCGACGGATAAACAACTTGGCTGCTGAGATCGATCCAAAAATTCAAAATGGATGGCTGAAGTTTGGAGAACTATATCAAACATTTATTCTATGTAAGAATACATAGAAAGGAAAGAATAGTCGTTACAAATGATTGAACTAAAACTCTCATTTGAATTTCATTTACAGAGACAGCCTATACCATCGCTTTTCATTTCATCTGACACCAAATGCGATTAATGCAGACCAGCAACTGTTCATTTTTTTGCACCAAAACAACTCCGTTAATAAGCACAATTTGAGTTAAAAATAGCGAAAAATATATAAGAACTGCAAAAGCCTCAATTCCTCTGTGAAGGCCTCATGATTTTACTGGCGAGGAATCGCATTTGTGATATGCGGGACGGATTTTACGGCGAAAGATGATCGACAACCTGTGCTTCAAGTAATATACTTTGTCATTAGGTGTGAAGCCAAGTTTTTTAAAGAACGACTTGAGATTTTCAAGTGCACTTGAGCCAAGTGATTACTTGAGACTAACTTAGCTTGTACACAGTAATTTTCAAAGAGTTATTTTAACTCCTGAAGTGGGGTTAAACTAACTCCTCAAGGTGGAGTTATTTTTGTTCGGAGTTACTTTAATTCCAAAAAGAGTTATTTTAACTCCAGCAAAAGAGTTTTTTCTTCAACTGGGGAGTAAATTTAACTCCTAAATTGGAGTTACATTGTGGGAGTTATTGTAACTCTGAATTGGAGTTAAAGTTAACTCTCTGTGGAGTTAAATTAACTCGTTTGTGGAGTTAAATAAACTCCTTTTGTGGAGTCATTTTTAAGGGGTTAGTATAACTCCCCTTAATTATGGAGTGATCGCAACTCTCCAAGAAGAGTTAAAACAACTCTATTTGGGGAATTATTTTCATAGAGTTACTTTACCTCTGCAAAGGGAGTGGATATAACTCCTCGTTTAGAGTCATTAATGCATTTATAGGAGCTGGCATAACTGAAACTAAACAGAGTCATTGCTTTACTGTTGTTATTTTCAACTCTGTTCAAAGGCTCGTGGGATAGAGAACATGAAAGCTTGGACCACTCGCATGACAAAAACGTTGCAGTGGTATGCCATATTCGTCCCCTTTTGCAATTCACTATTGGCTCGCTGAAAGAGCTTTTGTAAATGCATCGTTTTCGGCGGAAAAAGCGGCTTCCCAAAGGTCATGCTGTTTATCTCTTCCTTCCCCACCCCGGTAAGCCTCTGAAGCTTTCCTTCCCTTCCCTTGTATCTAGGGAATACAGGTTTGAGAAGAAGGAAAAGTTCGAGAAAAATAATCCCACGGATCGAAGGATAAATGGATGAAATATTGGCAGTACAATGTAATCACGAAAGGTCACTCTCTTATCACTGGTCACGCTCCCTACCCTACAAGAAAATGATTAGAACACGTGATGTAACACGTGAGCGATCTCGCGTTCAAAGGTTTGCGCCAGTGGCGGTTGTATTGAAAATTGTATGGAATCGGCGTGCATTTATCTTCATTTTTGGATCTTTAAGTACGAAAGAAACTCTATCAGGTAAGTGTTTTAGAGACTTGTGTTTCTTTTTAGTCGATTTGTCTCGCGTTAACAGTTTATTTGTAAGAATACTGACAAAGGAGGCGTGGTGAATGCTGCATGTAACGTGTTAGCTTAACGGTTGTGATTTTGCTCCCGTAAACCTTTCCGAAAACTAAGAAATATATTAATTCAAGTGAATTTTCGCAGAAACAGCAAACCACAACGAGTTATTGAGTGATTTTTGTAGCAAAATACAAGCACAAAACTTCGAAGCGTTCACGTTGTAATCCATCTCTATCCGTTCTAAAGACGATTATTCAGTCTCAACTTAAAAAGGGAGTTAAAATAACCCCCAAAAAGGGGTTATATTTAACCTAAAATTTTAACTCCACTTTTGGAGTTAAAATAACTCTTTAAAAATTACTGTGTAGTGTGAAGTCAACAGTTAATTCCGCTGCAAGACGATTAATGTTTTTATTACACCCATTTTGAAATCACTGGTGATCCTTGCAATCTGATTGGCTCTCAACAGTGCAATTTATTCCCAAATTGCACCATTTTACTCTAAATCGCATCCTTTCTGTAACTCATCAAAATAAAAGTGAAATAATACTAACCTATTAATTTCATGGATAAACAAATATTAATATTGACAAAAAAATGTGTGATTTCAAAATGGGTGTAATAAAGTGGTAATTGAACTTCGTGTCATGCAATTTTGGTCTGAAATCATACTTGTGATTTCAAATCAAACTCGCGCTGTGCGCTCGTTCGATTTTGAAATCACGCGTATGATTTCAGACCAAATTGCACTCCACTCAGTTCAATTACCATTATTAATGGCCGCCGCTTTCCAGGGAAAATTTATTGAGCTGTCTTTATTTGCCGACGCGTTCATTGACCATATAAGGTACAGTAGATATATTTAGAAAAGAACCTTTCGGCGGCTGGTATATCGGAGGTCAATGTTCGCGGCTGATATATTGTCCGAAAAATGAACAGTTGGCCGAGAAGCGAACCTTCGAGGGCAACTTTGTCAGTTTTTCGTTCGGAACGCTAGGTAAGCGCTCACCTACCAAAACAAGAATTTTTGAAGGTAGAGTTTATTTTCAGATTTCGTATTTTATGAGCTTTCCAGTGATATATAGTTTCTGGGGTTTCTTTAAAAACAACGCGCAGGGCAGAAATTCACCACTGAAAGTTTACATAAACCTTAACTATATTCTACCACTGAAGCCGTTGCAGGTAAGAAACGTGTTTGAGTCGTCATGATTAGCCGAATTGCAAGGGAAGGAGTAGTTTACTTCCGACATTCATTGAACGCATATATGTTAGGATCAAACGCTAAACGGGGATACGAAAATAGCCTTACAGAGATCACATATATTTTTACAAAATTTAGCGAATTCTGTCGACACTAACAGCACGATCAATAATTCGTATTTTATTCAAATTAGGCTCACTCTCTAAAATTCATAACTTTACGTACATTAACGCCTACAAACACATTGATTCTCAGTTCTCCTTAACGCTGAATTGGCCACTTTATGAAGAAAAAATTGTTGATGCATTAATTCGATAAACAAAGTGCAAATCTCCTTCAACAACCACTTTTTGAAATCAGGGTAAGTTTCTTGTTGTATTGCGTACGCATGAGGTTTTACAATGAACTTTCCGGCTACTGATTTGCGATTTCCTCAATGAGGTATTTCTCTCTCTCACGAAACTCTTCCGCTTGAGATCGAAAAATGCTTATCGGATTCATGGACCTTGAAATGATATAGTTTATTAATGGCTTTTTGCTGTAGTTTATTCCTCGTATGCTATTGAGTAATAGTAGAGAGTTTTAGAAACGAGGACGCAACGGCAACGAAGGCATCATTTCGAAATATATCTTCTCGTTATTGTAGCACTTTCGCGATTATTCCAATTTGTTCAACTGTAAAATGTCGGCGAACTATCCAGGAACTAATTTTCTATGAACGGCGAAAAAATTGAAAAAAAGAAAAAAAGAAAAACTTGCCATCATTTGCTCATGTTCAAGCCAAAACCTAATATTTGGTTATTTTATGTAACTGTTTGCAGAGGACGACAAAGAAATTACCAAAATGTAAAACGCACGTGCAGAACTATTGTGTTTGCTCACTAAAACTATTGTTTTGTGACGTTCTCCCTATTAACTATTCACCAAGACTTAGCTATTTCAGCTGATCATATTAATGAAGGAGAGCAGCAGTTGAGCATACAAAGCTAACTTTCTTCTTCTCAGAATATTTCATTTAACTTTAAATGTAAATAGGTTTCAGATGATCGAAAATAGCCCATTTGCAAGCTGTCTCCTCGTAGCCTGCGAAGCAGTCGATTCCTTGCCAAACGCTGCGCTGGAAGATCGAGCAAGCAAGCGGGCGAACGAGCGTCACACTGGGGTGAGTAAAAAAAAAATGGGAAGAAGCGTTTTTGCTCACCCAGTTGCTCACCCCAGTATCACGCTCGTTCGCTCGCTTGCTTGTTCGATCTTCCAGCGCAGCGTTTGGCAAGGAATCGACTGCTTCGCAGGCTTTCTCCTCGTCAGTACTTGCTATTGGCATGATTGTTAATTACATTACTTATTATATGACTGGCTCTTTCAGCGGTCAAGATGAATCAATTCTCCTGCTGTGATTGGCTACACGGGAGGTCAAAATGGAGCCATCGTGACTGCTCTGGATCGAGCGTCCCGCATTTTACTGTCTTTTAATAGCGTCCTTGGAGTCATATGATAAATCATTTATTGACCTAGCTTGTTCGGTCAAGATGGCGGGATATTGGCCTCGTTCTTTCTTTGCGTGTTTATGGACCTCGACTTCGTCTCGGTCCATAAACACGCAGAGAAAGAATTTGGTAATATCCCGCCATCTTGACCTCACGCTTGGCCCAATAACCAGATATAATACTTCAGCAAATGAAACAATTCACGTAAGTGCTAATATACATACACTAGTAGTGTAAAACTGTTGAGGGCGAGAAACTGCCATACGTTTTCTCTGATGCTTGCCTTTAAAAGATCAGATAATCATAAAGAATAATCGGCGATCAATAAAGAGGAAATTGAGGTCTTAAAAGAGACGAAATGTTACACAGCAAATTCACACAAGGTTTGGTATTCCTGGTGTATTTTTAAATTCCACAGCTTCACCAAAATCCTCTTAACTTATTTTTTTTCTTCTCCAAGGACCTCGTTTTTTTTCTGACGTCACATGACAAAATAGTGTCCAGTCCTCTGGGGACTTTAGCTTCTATACCAGGAGCCCATGAATAGGAGCCTCCATCTGCACTGTTTCCTTGAGTCAACGTCTGTGCGTATCTTTCTATTTTAGAACTGCCTTTACTGCAGCAGGCTCCAATTTACTGGGAAAATTTGTTTCCAGTAAATTCCGAACACAAGCATCTGTAATAAAATTGTGGCCAAAGGTGGGGAGCGCGTTCTCCCCGATCCTTCTCTTGGGCATTCTACACAGTGCGTGCAAATTTAGAAACCTGCAGATTCTAAAAATAGAAAAGATGCGCGCAAAGGTTGACTCGAAGGGCTTGTATGGGAGAGTGAAGCTCCTATTCATGGGCGCCTGTCTACACCTAACACTCTCTCCTAACTTGAAAAAGAAATGTCATCCATGACATTTGACTTGCAATACAGAATAATCCTTTACAGAGTGGCTTTTGGTTCAGGATCCCTTGCTTCTTGAATCCTGGATTGGGGTGATCAGGCCCAGCTCCCTATAGACCACTTAATCTTACAGTTCATCGGTCCATACCAACGTCCACAATTCTGTAGTACAACGACTATCTTAAGACAGTTTTCACAGCGTTCATGTAACGAATGTTTAAATACACCTAGGAAATGTTCTCTCTCTCTCTCTCTCTCTCTCTCTCTCTCTCTCTCTCTCTCTCTCTCTCTCTCTCTCTCTCTCTCTCTCTCTCTCTCTCTCTTCTTTTTTTTTTGTTTTTTGTTTTTTTGTTGTTGTTTTTTTTTGGCTACAATGTAATAGACAAAAACAAATTTTTACCTGCACTGGAATGACTGGTATGGCTGGTATGGCGGTCTCCATTGTGGTTCGTCTTTACTTGTAGACTCTACCTGTATCTGTGTATCTTCATGTCCTGGAGCACAGTTACAGCATGAAATATCTGGAAGATCATCTTTACTGTCACTTTCATCCCCTTCATGTACCAGTGGTTGGGTGTCATCACGACGGTAAGGTGTTGGTGTTCTTGTCTTCTTTACAGGAGGGAAGTCTTCCCAAGGTTTCCCTGGCGGATAGTCACAAGGGAGTAAGAGGTTTCGATGTAGAGTACGGCAAGGTCCTTGACTTGATTCTGGTTTAACGTCATACACCGGGCTTCCCTCCCCCTTTCTTGCAACGACAAGATGGATTTGGTCTTCCAAAAGGCGCGGGGCTTTCCAGGTCCACCACGAGGAGTAAGGTTGCGTA
>JAEMWC010001651.1:17500-116128 GCA_016490735.1 Pachyseris speciosa | reverse complement strand
TCTTTTATACACCATATTCTCCTGTTTGTTGAAATAAATTACGTAGCTACTTACTGTATACCTGTAATTTTCTTTTTAATCCGCTCGGTGTAGACAACTGTCAACTGTATTTTACGAAATACAAGTGATTGTTTCAAACCAACCAAAATAACACTGTCTTGTAGATTGTTTTCAAGTTTGTCCTTTGTCGGAGAGTTTGTTTTCGAGTTGGTGCTAAAGAAACAGCCTGAAATGAAGCAGAAAACAATTCACCTCTACAGGACCTCAGCTCATTACTTACTTACCATGGAAGAGTGTTTGGTCTGGCATTTGGGAGGCTCAGTATTGGATGTAGCCTCCTTCCTTCAGCTGTTGTTTGTGTCGTCTTATATTGTGGTGTGAATGTAACGGTATGTTGTAAGCTGGACGCATGGTCGCATGGGACATCTGCGTTTGCGAGACGACAAGCGGGAAAATTCGCTCCGATGCGGAAACTCCCCGCTGGGTGAGCGACTTCGCCCAACAATTCCTGAGAGAAATGAAGAGTCTGCTCAAATTCAGTAGCTTCTCGGACATGTACTTACGTCTTATGCCTTCGTTTGCATCATATCGCAAAATAACTGTTTGTTTGTTACATTGTTTTCAGCTGAAGTTGAAACGAACCAAGCTCAATACACAGAAATAGCAGTAAACCAGCTATCAGGCACAAGCGATGGATTACTTCCACCCATACACACAACAGGATGTACTCCATGGTTCATTCATGAAAAACGAAAACGTCATAGTTTTTTTTATTTTATTTTTGAAGTACACAATTCTCGAAAATACAGTACTTTGTATTCCTTGGTCATCATTTTAGATTAATTTTGAAGGCGCCAATTCTGCCTTCTGCCAGAAATCCATTGTACATGCAGTAGTTTTGTAATGACAAAAAGGTAAGCGCTTTAAATTGAGGATATGGATAAATTACCAATGGAAAACAGATTTGGATTTATTTGGAACAAGCTCCTTCCGTCAAGAAACTTCAGCGCTATTTTGCGAAAAAGCAAACTTTCCCGTAAGTGTCTCAACTATAATCATGTTGATGTATATTTGTGGGATAAAATAAAATGTTATTTTGGTTTTATTTCAAGTATCGTGTAAATAAATGCTAAACCAAACCACTTGTGTTGGGTGATTTTCATTTGCGACGAACTTAGAATCAGATAAAATGAATGAACTTTATTTAAGTGTCAGAGTATTTAGCTAAATATAAGCTTATTGTGGACACTAAAAGAACATTCCAAATACAAAATAAAAATTAAGATAGGAATACTACGAGTGTTAAAAAGACTATTTTAAAATTTTCAATCATTTGTAAAGGCAAGGAAGGTTCATAAACATCTAAAATCTAAACTACCGGTATTCACAAATTTAATATTGCTTAGTTCAAAGAAAATCTGATATTCGGTTAAAAGTTTTCACAAATTTATAATTACTCAATCAGAAACTCAACAAAGCGAACAAACGCTCACAAGCGAACCTGATCTCTTATGAAATCCCAGGTCGGTCAGTTGCTGATTGAAAAGGGCTTTCAGAAACTGGATGAAGCATTTTATATTGTCTATGGGAGCCAACAAAATATTACATTGTTTTATGAAGTTTGCTGGAAGTTTTCCACAAAACATGTTTCCAAGGCGTACTTGCACTATGATATGACGACCTGCACCGACCACACACTGAAAGCCCCAGTAATATTCGGTCAAACTCGAACTCGACCCCAAGAACATTATAGATGTCCCTTCAAAGCTTCCGTAGGGGAGCCAGGATAGCATACGGTCACTTATTTATTTTGGGGAACTTAAGCGACGACGGCAGAGTCGTCATGCGCATGAATGAATGTTTTTGTAGCTATTCTACCATTTTTCAATTCGTTAAACTTGAGAAAAATGGGCGCACTATTCAGGAATTAATTTGGTAGAAATGGCGTTGGAGTTGAAAAGGCTGAAAAGGAGAGTTAGAAGTTCCCGTCAAGAAATTATGTTCCCACAAAACCTTAAATTTACTGAAGTTCATAAGGCACGTGTAGAACCGTATCTTTCTTCTCTATAATAAATATTTTTCTTACAAGTGTTATAATTGTTCATAATGGTTGAGCTGTAAAGCAATTTTGTATTTTTAAAGGGATATATGTTGATAGGGGTCGATCGATATACCCTGCAAAGAAATAGACTCGAACACAAGCACAATGCATCCGATGTAAGAAGGACAGACTTCTCTGTATTGTTTTGTTTAGCTATAAATTAGGGAAACAATACTGTTTTTTTTCTGGCCCGAGTTTAGGCTAATTGTAGCCTCTTGTTGAGTATACCGGGGTTTCCATGGTCAGGGAAAAATCGGGGTAAAAGAGAGTTTATCAAGGTCAGGAAAAGTCAGGGAATTTTACTTTTGTCTGACCATGAGGTTGGGGAATGACATTTCTTGCTAGTAAAGGTAACGTTCTTTCAAAAACAAAACAAAAAAAAAGTCTTCAAAGAAATTGATTTCCATGGCACCATTGCAGGCTTTATTGTCCAAGGTTTTGTTTTGGTTGGTCATTGAAAAGTCACTGAAAAGTCAGGTAAATGTCAGAAAATTTTGCTATCCAGCGACTGGCAAACCTGTACAAGAAAATGTGAAGCTGTGGGATGTGGCTTGGAGTGACCAGAATACCTCAAATTAAATTGCGGGGAAACGCAGTTAATGGAGCATGACGCCCCAGTGGGGGTAGGCTGAGAAGGCATGCCCCGTCTTAGGCTCGGTGGTATCTTGAAAGCCTGATTCAGTAAAATGAAAGCACTCTATTCTTTACGCCGAAAACAAAAGCCTTTCGTGGCTGGAACCTCACTAATTTATCGCATGTTTGTCATCGTATATTTTCTTAGATTCGCAAAGATTGGTCCTTGTTTTCAAGGCCCTATTCATGGCTAGACCTTAATCGTGATAAGTTGAGGTAGTTTATAGTACAACTGTGTCAATTGGTCGTACTTTGAGTCATTGTCTGACTATAAAGTTTTGCTAATACCACTCCTAGTCATTATTTGGCTAGCTTGCACGAAGCCAATCTTTTAAACTTATTTAGCTCGCACAGTTCGTCATTGCACAATCAAAATATACTTAGCAGCCGTCAGGAATTTACTTAGTCTCGGGTTACAATGACCCCTTACAGGGCAAGCTGCTTTTTAAAAAGATTTTAAGGGGCATTCTTCGTTACCAGGGTTGTTCTCGTATAAGCCGTCAGCGGTCACCCCCCGGGTCCTGTTAGCAATCTGTCCCGTCCTAGGGAGCTGGCTGGGTGTTCGGGATTTTTCCATGATCTGAGCTGCATTTACGCTAGCCTTTTTCGCCTTTCTTCGTTGTAGCGAGTTTACGTACCGGGGGCACGTAATTTTAGTTCTCAGTTTAACCTCACCACTGATTGCGTGACTTTCTCACCAAGTCTGACTCGCCCTCAGCAAATGCTTCTCAAGCTTAAATCGTCTAAACAGTTTTAGACAGGGGCAATCTCTCGTGATAGCTCGGTGCTCTTCTTTGTTGTGCCCCGTTTCTGCCATGCAACGGTATTTCATGCTGGCCCAGCCTCGGCCAGGGCCCCTTTTTTACTTTCAGTAGGGTCGGCTACTCACGCGGTCCTCTGTTACGCATTTACTTCAGGATTCTGCTCGCTGTGCGGGACTTCCATACGAGAGTCTCAAAGGTCACAGTTTTGTATAGGTGCCGCGTCTGCTGCGGCCGCTGCGGGCCTACCAGACTGGTTAATAAAATTTTAGGTCGTTGGTCCTCGGACTGTTACCATATGTATATTCGTACTCCCGAAACAGTCTTGCTTTCTAAATGGCTCGTGTGTTAGGGAACTTTATTTAGATTTTGTTGTGTTGCTTGGGGGATGCATTGCATGCATCTGTGGCGGTTAAGTCTGCGTTGCGACTTCCCCCAAGCTTTTGGCTTTGCTTGTGTCTTGCCATCTTTTGTGAGCTATTCCTTTGCCTTAATCTTGTCCGATCCAGCCCTTGCGGCGCTGGGGAGATAAGAAAGGCTCTGCCAAGACTCTTGTCCTACCCCACGGTAGTGGGGCGATAAGTAAGGCTTGTGTTACTTTGTGCGCATAACCCAAAGTCGCTATAACCTGCCACAGGGCTGTGTCCCCCCTTATTACGCTATCATGTAGTTGTTGTTTATTTAGCCTGCGTGCGTCATTTAGTTGCGTGACGTTTGCATGCGTATGTTGCAAGCGGAATAGTGACATTAATGTGGCTTGGTAAGCTGAAAGCCAGTTGCACTTTAATTTGTGAGGTATTCTTTGTCCAAGAAAAGACCGGTTAAAGTTCACACACACAACAAACTGACCACTTTTTAAACATATCACAGCAATCTAAAATAGAATTTAATTGCAATTCGGAGAATATACACTAAAAAATAAGGAACAAATCCATCTCACTTATCTCTTAAATTACTCATTAAAAATTTTGTACAAAAATAACCAAAAAATATAACAAAATAACCAGACGACATGTCGGGACATCTTACCTTTCTAAAAGCTAACTGCCAAAAGCTATTCTATTTTATCTACATTCCTTTAGTTTTTGAACATTCCTTTATTGTGTAATTGTCACTATTATGTTTCGTTTTACCTATCAAAGTTAGCCCTTGATTCACATAACATAGCTTCAACGTTTTGAGTCGACACGAAAATGTAAAGTATTATAATCACGATGCTGTACCCGGATAATTCTAGCCCGACTATGTTTTCTTTAACGGGAAGGTTTCCCCCTCCCCATCCGGACCAGTTACGATATTCCGGGCGAGTGACATTTTAAAAAGTCGTTCGTGTATTAAGCGCCTTAAGCCGCCATCTTGCTTTTTCAAACCGTGGAGAGTTTATAGAACGCTCAGGGAGGGTAACAATTTTTTCTTCCCCTCCATACCCCCTTGATAACATTTGCTTCTCTCTCTAATCCAATTTTCGCAAAAAATACTCAGTTCTCGCTCGCCCCATAATACTTTTGGGTCTATGGAATGAAACCATCAATTGCAACCGTTCCGCAACTGAAAAATTCCTGGATAATGCTCTTCTGCACCGATAGATAAGACTTTAATATGAAAGCTACTGAGTAGTATGTAAATGTTTGTTTTAAACTGATTAGTCCATTTTGTGTTTAAAGCTAAAAGATTATCGTTCAGAGATTTACAAGAAGTCCCTACAGATAACCCGAGTTACGTCTTAAAACTCTTCAACTGTGTGTCGAAACCAATTTATTACGAAACACTGTGATTAGTTTAAAAAAAACTCACGCCGCTTTCCAAGCCAACTGGAAGTCAAACCAAAACCAGTGTTTCCACTGCATTCTGATTGGCTAATCCTGTTGTTTACGTTTGCCGTGATTGGTTAGATTTACACGGTGCATGGATTTTGGTTTCAAAACACTCGACTGACTGCCCCTCTAACAAAATAAGTCTCTTTTTCACTGTGTCATCATTATCTACATCCATAAAATGCCTATCGCTAAAGTATCTCGAGGCTAAATACATTTCAGTGAAAATAAATGGATTTAAATGATTTAAATCTAGCCAAGGAATTTGTTTAAATCTCTTTAAATCTACCTTATTCTTCAGAAATTTGGCAAATTGCCATTATAAGGCTGTCTCAGCCAAACGTTTATTTTAAACACATTCTTACAATATGATTCAAGAAGAAATTTTTACTGTCAGAATACGGAATAGTCAATCAAATGTTTTTGATTAAGATGACGAGCAAAACTGGAATCCAGTGGGGAAAGAGTCTGCTATCAGAACTCCCCCAAAATATATTCAATTGAATAACAATTTTAATGCATTCCTATATTTTTCTACTAAACTACAGTTAATTTCTATTTTCAATTTAAGAATATGTTTTACCCTGCGGCAATAAAACATCAGTTCCATCTACGTCGTGCAGCCAGTAAACTACTGTTGCAGACTAAGTGATTACTACGACTGTTTATGGCAGGAAGCATCAACCTGTGACCAATTCTTGTCCTGCATGATTCAAATTCAATTTCCAATTAGCAATGCAAGAAGCAGCCAGGCTCTCAGCCGTGCATCAACTCGCTATCGAACGTGACGTTACCCGTTGACCGATTCTGGGTCCCAAGCCTAAGACACAGCCCAGTTCGCTCGAGTAGTGTTTAGGCCTGGAGACAAGGCTGCCAAGGAAGTTTTACAGGAAACCAACTCAGAATTCAATTGTGGCTTTGGGCAGCCATCACTGGATTCAGAGTGGTTACTAGATTTCCAGAAACAGCATGCCAATCAATTAGACGCTGTCAAAGGCGCCTTATGTGGGAAAGTGCTACCAAGTTTGATCACAGTCTCTCAGTAAAATACGCGTTTTCCTTTGTTTTACTATAGCGTGCTTAATGATTCTGCAAAGGCTTGACTGTTTTGGCCTACTCCGCTGACCATTTTAAAATCCTCAACTGAAGGTTTACCTTTGGGAACAGCTCTTTGGATTGGAACTCATTGCATAACGTACTTTACACTAAAAATTATAATTTTCGATAGTATTCTTTTAAACGTGAACCCACTACACAAAGATTCCTTTGGTCTCATGTTCGCTGATCTCTGACCCCAGAGCGTCTTAAGGACTTCTGTTTCACCTTAAGCTCATCCATGATCATTTTTGAAGAGCCTTGCCTTCGAAGGATCATTGACTGTGGATAGAAATAAAGATATACAACGTAGACGAGCATCAGATTTGTCTACAACACTCAGGATAAAATATAGTTCGATCTAAAGTGGAAAACCTTGTACCTACTAACCAGGACTAAGTTGCTCGAAGCCGATTAGCACGATTATCACGCATAGAAATCACGATTATCATAGATTATCACGCAAAGAAATCGAGTGCGAATAATCCTTCGCGTTTTCGAAGTGTGTGCGAAGAGGATTTAAAGAATATACCTGTTCAGTTTTGAACGACTAGTAGATTTATACTAAAACAATTGTTTTAGTATAAATCTACTGGTCGGTATATTACTAAACAGGTATATATTATTTAAATCCTCTTCGCACACACTTCGAAAACGCATAGTAGCAGCCGCCATTTTGTTGACAACCGCTACTCACTAATGATGATCTATCACAGAATACATAGCGAGTAGCGTAGGCAATAAGAGAACGGCTGCATTAGTGATAGAACGCTGGTCGATCTATACTAATAATAAATAGCTTTCAACGGGTGTGGTATAGACGTACTATCTGGCGAAAGGCATATTAAAAAATATATATATGGCGGTCACGGCTTGAACCGACGAAATAATGAACGACTAAGCGCAAAACAGCTGAGCAACAAACCTGTCGTCCAAGATACATTGGTAAATCGTCCTTTTGTTGCCCCTGTTGAGCAAAAATTTGGCCTTAGGTGGGAAAAAGACAGGGAAGAGAAATGTACTTTCTCAAACAGACCCACCGCTGGTACGCTCAGGTTTACAGGTTTTCTTTTTTAAGCAAAAAAAAAAACCTTTAAAACATACTATCAAATTGCACACAGAATGAGCAACTGCAACGACCAGCTTAAAGCAGCTCGGTCACGATATTTTGGGTCATTATTAGAGACATAAAAAAAATGCATTTAAATAATGGGAAACAGTGAAATAACAATTTGTCAGGGAAGATAAGCACCAAAGAGACAAGAATGAATGCAAATATGGCGAGGGTGGTGAAGGATGGAGAAGATTGAAACGGGTTACAAATGACCTTTTTGAAAAATTAAGGGTAAACTTTTCAAAACGCAAAGACTGTGACGGAGCTCCTTTAACGTAACCGGCAAAATACTCTGTGCAAGCACTGTACGTTCATATTGGTTGCCATGATTAATATTTCTACCAGGCCTCACTCGTTCAAAAACCGCATTGCCTTACCCCGCGCAGGAGAAATCAGTATCCACAGGATAATATCATGTGCTGCAACTATAAATACACGTTTATTCGCTGGGTAGCGTTTTTCGGCGTTATACTCTTGGGAAGCGGACGAAAAACTATAAGAAGAAAATAACTACCTTGGCCTCAGAAGGAGCAGCGGTGGCCATTGAGTCATGCTGAGACGGGTCAGACCAAATACCTTCGGGATGCTATAAGATATGGTTCAAAATAGTTTAAAATGTTTGTCACTGACTTGCAGGATATATTGTAAGATATATTGCAAGATATATTGTAATATAGTACTTGAGTTTTAATACAAAACTGCGACAGTCTTGGGTTGTGTGGATAAAAACAGACCTGCAGTACGGGCTTAGCCATCAGTCAACAAGCATCATTCTACCGCATTGAACAGTCTAAATGAAGCAATATTAACATCAACTTGTATCGTCTTGAGTTGACCGTTCAAACGATGGATAAATTGCCTTCAATAGAGCACGCATTTGAAACTGAAATAAAGTTATCTGGCGTACGTGAAAGCTTCAACAACTGGCTTTGCTTGTACGTTAACCACGAGTAAAGCTAAGTTGTACGAGAGAAAATTTAGCTATGAATTTATGAGACAGAACACAGAACAACTATTCTTTACCTTCATGTTAAGAATTGCTGCCAACCAGCGATACATATCTCTCTTGTCTTTTACACACAGATATCTAACCACACAATAAAAAAGATTGAGAGATATCAGCACCTGAGAGTTCATAAGAGATATCGTACCATAAGGCAGGTTATTACGCCATTCGGTTAAGTCACTTGTTCATCGTAAGATATGACACCAGAATGAAATAGCCGCAAAAATTCTTGTCGCAAGATTTATGTGTATTGTTCAAACAAACGGACAACAGCCGGCTTGTTCGTAGATAGGCGATGTGATGAGACTCCGACTCTTTCCCTTGGGTGGGTCCCCCAACGTATACAGATGTGCACGTGTGATTGCAATACAGCCTTCAGTCAGGGTGAAGCCCTCAATTGTGACCATTCAAAGGAAAGCTACTGAGCAGTACTTTCCTGTACTGCTATTAACTATGCTGTACAAGGTGAATCACATTTGAACCAGCCTGTAAATGAAAACGATCAAGGGATGACCGTTGCCAACATGTCTCACTTACCTGGTGATTTCCTCTTGGTCTGTCTTCACAACAACAGTAAAACCACAACTGGCAAGAATAAAACGACAAACGTTACCGAGAGGTATAAAATAAAGAAACGAAAACCTTTCCTTATAAACTTGAACAAAGCTTAACTGGTCACCTTGTGTCCTGTCCCTTGGTAGCTTTCTCAGCTGGTACACCCACGTACAAAGTGAGTTTATGCAATGGCCACTGTTCCGCTTTGGTCGCCTTTGAAATCAACTGCATGAACAAACAGAAACAAGGTTTAGACAACGCTTACCTAAAACACTCTGAAGTACAAATAGTGTGTGCTCAACATCCGCCTCAATTCTCGCTTCATTGGGCAGGGACGTAAAGCGGTTGGATTTGTCTTCTCCGCCTCCACCAACCTCGTTCCCAGGGTCTCTCCTCTTCCTCCACACGTGGAACTTGAAGGGGACGTAAAAGAACCCACACACTGATCACAAAGAGTTAGTAATCTATTTCCTGGTGTTGAGGCACAGGCAACCCAACTGTGGCATATGAGACTACTATTTTATTTGTATATACCACTAATATCTACAGTTTCAAATCCGTAAATAAGCCCAGGTCCAGCATACTTCGATTGGGTTGCCTGTGGATGAAGCAGGGTGATGTTAGTCAAACCAACAGATTTCAAGGCTGATGTGGTCTATGCTCATGAATGGGATGAACAAACGAACATAAACTAGAAACTGTGTGCAAGTGTCAATACACAAGATCTTTCCGCGAGAACCAGTCTAAAAGAAAGCGTATTACCCCTCTCTCCTTGTTCACTGACAAGTAGCCATTCTTCAAGCAAACGTGAGACTGCTTCCAATTTTTTTTAGGTTCCCGGATGTATAACGTGCCTTCCATTGAGAGAAAGCCGACCTGGGTGGAGAGACAAAAAGATACGGCAAGACACTTGACGACAAAATCATTTTTCAAAAACGAGAAATAATCAATATAGTACTTACATGTGGAGCAATCTGTTCCGCGATGTAATTGTCTTTCACGATAAGGTAGTTGCCACTCCCCCAGTTTGCAGCCGCTAGAACTTTCTCTCGAACTTGGAATGCACGCTCTGACAAAAAACAAACAAACAAACAAGAAAAGAAGACACTTTATACTGGCATGATGAAAGGCTAAAATGTTGTTACATTCTGTTTGTAACTCTGACCCCCCCCCCCCCCCCTCCCCCCCAAAAAAAAAAAAAAATTCCACTACCAGAATAATAGATACGTAAACTAATGAGGCCATCGTAAGGCATCTGGCGCTACTGACGCAGGAGACCAACGAACTACCTTCCGAGGATGGGATACATCGCCGTAGAGGACTTTTCCGAGCAGTTGGCGGTGCACCGACAAAACAGAAACTTCCGCACGTAAATAAGATGACCATAGCTTAAGTGTCTTTGGGCAACTGGACTAAAAGCTAACAAGCAGTGATTTCCAGTAGTGCTGATTATTAAGCTAACAATTCAATAGACCTCCCAATGTAAATGATATATGAAATAAATCATACATGAACTGCGGAAATGAAATCAAATGAAGAATGATCCTCGCAGTTGTGAACGCAATTTATGCAATTGCGAAAAGAAGCCTGAAAAAAAAAAATTCAGGACTTCAACGGGGTTCGAACCCGTGACCTCGCGATTACCGGTGCGATGCTCTAACCAACTGAGCTATGAAGCCACTGACGTTGGGAGCAGGTCAATTGTGGGTTCATATGTTCCCGTGAAAGAAATGAGTGTAAATGATATATGAAATAAATCATACATGAACTGCGGAAATGAAATCAAATGAAGAATGATCCTCGCAGTTGTGAACGCAATTTATGCAATTGCGAAAAGAAGCCTGAATTTTTTTCAGGCTTCTTTTCGCAATTGCATAAATTTGCATTTGATTTCATTTCCGCAGTTCATGTATGATTTATTTCATATATAATTTACACTCATTTCTTTCTTTTTTTTTTTTGTATTCTAAAGGTAAGCACGTGAATTCTCTACGCAGTGAACTGCAGCACTCACCCATGGCTCCATTATCAATCACTTCAAACAAAACCCAGTCGATATCATGTGATAACTTCATCTGCGCGACAATGTCTGCACATACCCTCCCTGCCGTCATCTCAGAGGAAACCTGGGGTTAAGAAGAATGAGAAAATTTATAAGTTTTTTTTTTTCAAACAGCTGCTTTTCCATCGACTTCACGAAATCAAAACTGAAGGGTTCACATCTGGCCAGTCGCAACAAACGTAATAAACGCAGTAAACCAATCGGATGTCAGCCGTAGCTGAGCGCGGAAAAATACGCGGAAACTGGAGGCAAGCGCGGGAAAGAGGCCGCTGGTGCCACGCACTTGCTTGTGCATGATTTTTTTCTTTGTTCGATCGTTTGTTTGTTTCAATTCTCTCTTTGCCATATAGAATATTTAACCAGCGCCAACACTAAAACCGAACCATGCGAAAATCCTTTCACAACGTGGCCAATAAAACTAAAAAACTGCTCTAAGATCTGTCAGACCTAAACCAAAGAAATGTTTTACCTTTAACCTACACGATTAAAAAAAACATTATATGGGCTAGAATCAGAAACAGCAAAAAAGACAAAATACCTTCAATCGACAAGGATTGTCATTTTTTTCTTTCACGTAAATATCCAGGGTGAATTCTCCCCCAGTGTTACTGGGTTTTTCCTGTAAATCAAAGTGAGACTCCATGTAATCACTGTAACAGAGCAATAGTTGGCTATCTGTAGAGCACGTAAATGTAATTCACTTTCCAAAAAAGGGACATAAATTGGTCGAGGGAAGTGTACATTTTTTTAATTTCCAAACCCTGAGCTTTCTTGTCAGGGCTTTGGACATCATTGACAACGTTCACAAATCGCTGGAACATCTTCGGCACTTTCTGAAATTGTCGGAATGTCTTCGGAATTCTGGAGAATACCGAGATGGGCATATCACAAGTTCGGGAAAGTCGTAAGACTGTTTAGTGGGATTGAAATTTCTTTTGTGTTAACCCTTACACCATGAAGCTGTTCCTTTTTAGTGTTGAACAAAACATGTTTCACAACCAGAACCTTTGCCGGTTTGAACTTTGAAGTAGTCTGCTTACAGCATAGAAAAAAGATTGATATTACCGCTACTCGAATTCAACCCTAGCTGTACCTGTAACTGGCTCAGTTCTCGTATTTTCTTTTTCGCCATCTGGATAGCCTAGTGAACAGGAAAACAGAAATTAAACCATTTTCAGCTTACAGTATAAAACTGAAATAAAAATAATTCTCAATTGTACCTGATCTTTCTTGATATCATCTTCGCCAACCTGTAGAAAAAAAAAACGTGCAAAGAGTTAAATTGGTCGGAAATGTATCTCAACGCTAGGATACGTTTGGCGAAATTTCTCTCAAACTCCTGAAAACTCTGCAACAGATTCCACCATCACAACTGTTGCAAAATTATAATTCATTGTGCAAGCTGCCAATGCTTACGCAAAGGAAAGTGTCTTGGGGTAATAAACTCCACTGAATTATTGTAACCCCGGTACAATTCAACAGCGGTTTAATCCTAGCGAAACGAAAGGGAATAAACCGATTCTGAGTCTCTATGAGGCAGTTCTTTCTACCAACTGAAATAAATTCTTTACTCACATCAAACAGCCACTGATAATAATTGATCATGTCTCCGACGATGGAAAATTCTTGGTTGATTGACGGATCATCCATTCTGCCAGTCTGGTTTAATAATAAATGGCAAGGATTTTGTTAGAAAGTAATCACAGCTATCTTAGCTCATTTCATCGCTACCTTATGGAACAAATCATCACCGTGAAAAAAATCAAACAAATATTTGCAGACCAGCAAAGTTTATTATGTTTCCTCCGTCTTCAAGCATCGGTAATTCAACCCTCTAGGAATGCTTCCCCAGAAAATCTTTTCTATTCAGACGCTATGGAACGCCATACTAAAGCTTTGTAAGCATTTATTTGCCTGATTTTGCTATCCTCAGGTTACAAAGTTCATAGAATAAATCATTCAACGAATTGTTTCTTTGTATATTCACTGGAAAACAACAAGACGTCGATCTCACTCTTTCGTTTAGGACAAATCCTGCTTAATCCTGCTTAGGTTCTTAAAAACACATTATTATACTTCCCGTGGAAGTCTCAATGGGTTTTACAATCGTTTACATAAAACCTAATCAGAGAACGCTCTTTTGAAACGAAAAGTTTTAATCTTGATTCAAAAACACACTGTTTAATGATATTTGGCAAGTCGTTTGAAAGCTTTGGTGCGATAACCGAGAAGAATTTCTCATCATAAGAAGCTGTTTTAGTCTTTGGAATAGACAACATATTTGAACTGCTTGACCGCAGTGAACGCTGAGGCGTGTAGTGAAATAAGTCAGAGCTCGTTCAAATAGGCTGGAGCAAAGCCATGGAGAACTTTGTAAGTCACCATAAGAATCTTAAAAATTATTCTTAGGTTCTTTAAGACAGACAAGTTTCATATACTGAAGCGGTTATGAAAAGATTTGAGTGTTTACGTTTTCATTGGACATTAGCGTAGGTCCAAAGATCGTGGCAATATTTGGAACTCCCATCCTATTCACGGCTGAGAGCTCTACCACCCTAAAAGAGAAACAAGGAGAACTGTCAACAAACTCCACGTTTATAATATAATCAGTAGCCTTTCTCAAACATAGGGGGTTTACTGGAAGAAACAATTCGACATCATCCGCACAGGAAAACATCCCAGCAATCCCTTGCGTGGGAAAACTTGTTTGCAGGCCTTTGCACGGGAAAACATGTCGACCGTGCCAAGCGCGGGAAAACATACCAGCTGGGACAGGCGCGAAAGTGCCAATAATGCCTTGCGCTGGAAAACTTGTTACTGTCAACAGGCCATTGTGCAGGAAAACATATCAACCGTGCCAAGCGCGGGAAAACATGCCAATAATGTCTTGCGTCGGTTGCGCGGGAAAACATGCCAACTGATTTTAAATTTCGTCACCATGGCAATCGAAAATAATTGAAACTCTATGGAAAACAATGTACAAATGAAACGAGTTTCCGTTTAGTAAGTTGTCACGACTTCCAAGAAATAGACCCCGTATTGAGTGAAGCAAGGCCTAATTGTTAAGTTAATTAAAGCTTGCGACATGAAACGTTCCTCCGATAACTGTCCAAAGTATCTGTTTGAATGAAGTTAATTCCTCTACACTATCCACTGAGTATCCCACGATGCCAGTACATACTTGGTCAAATGAAAGATAATTTCTTTCAGGGTGTCATGGTTCACTTTGGGGAGTTGATTGACCAGATCTTTGATCGCCATCAGTCTTGTGTTGTGCTCTTGCATCGCTGTTTGTTTAAAATGAAAAGACAAATTCAGAGGACACAGAAAAAATCCAAGGAAATTATAGACTGTACATGTGTCTAAAAACATAACCATGATTGGTTGTTTCGACTAACTCTTGATATATCAGAGCACTTTTCAATTGAGTGTCGTAAAACCAAAGCCAAAGCAATTACTCCAGCCAATCACAACAGAAGTAAGCAGTGCAAGGAGCCAATCAGAATACAAAGCAATTTCATGTAGCCAGCGTAAAGCGCAGGAAAATGCGCGCGTGCAAATCACGATTGGTTTTGGTTTTGCTTCTCATTGGTTGAGAAGGTGGCGCGAGTTTTCCTGGCCAACCACAGATCGAAGCAATGCAAAACCAAAGCAAAACGTGAATTACTTTCGACACTCAATTGAAATGAATGAATCAGAAGGGCCAGCACTTACTCCCAGCTGCAATAAACATTTTGTACATGTGACCGGGGATGACTGGGTCGGGCAGCTGTCGAAGGTACTGCTTCAGTACTCCTGTGACGTCATGGACACCGCACTCATCTAATGTCAATAGGACTCTGCCGGCATCTGAAAATTGACAGGTGTCACTGAATCAGTAAAATCATTATTGGACGACTGGAAAATGCATCTTACAGAATGTACGAGCCTAAGTCAACACAACAGTTATTTGAGAATAGCTGGTGAATTCGTGTAGTCAAATTCAACTGAACGAGCGTGCTTCACATTCCTATCGTGCACGCTGATGACGTAGCAGAGGGAATTTCTCATTACCGCGTTGAAAATGTTATAAAACAATTGGTTCATGCGTCAGCTGTGCTTTCATCGAGATATGAAGCACTTGAAGTTTGGAGAGCACTCAAGAAGCTAGAGATACTCGAGGCGTAACTCTTACGCATCTTTCGTGCTCTCCAAACTTCCCGCGTGCTTCATATCTCGATGAACGAACGCTGACGCATGAACTAATTGTTAACTGATGGTTTCTATTTTTCACGGGGGGGGGGAGGGGGTTGAAGCAAAATTTAGACTGCTGGCAGTCCCTTCCTGTGTAGTGGGGAGCTCACGCCAATAGCGCGGGTGAGACTGATGTAACCTGAAGTGAATACAAAGCAATTTCATGTAGCCAGCGTAAAGCGCGGGAAAATGCGCGCGTGCAAGTCACGATTGGTTTTGGTTTTGCTTCTCATTGGTTGAGAAAGTAGCGCGAGTTTTCCTGGCCAATCACAGAGCGAAGCAATGCAAAACCAAAGCAAAACGAGAATTACTTTCGACACTCAATTGAAAACCGCTCTACGATCAGCCAGCAGGGAAAAGTATAAAGCTTCTAGTCCACAGTAAAAAGTTCTTTTTGCTGTTGATACATGCTCCTATCAATGTGATATTTCCCTTGGACGACTCAGTGGCAAATTTTCCCTGATAGCGCGTCTCTCTTTTACAGTCAAGCACTTACCTTGATCAAAGGAAGTTCTTAGTTTCTTCATAGTCAGCTGTCCTCCGTTTACTCGATAAACACCTTCCATCTCAAGCCCACCTAAAAACAGTCAAACAAGCTACCTTGTTAAAAAGTAACTGTCAACATATAACAATTATCATAATAGCTTCAAAAATGGTTCGTTAACACTTCCCTTTTGGGTACTAAAAATATAATAATTATTATTAATTAGAAAAAAGGAACAGCTAACAAAGATTGCTCAAAGACAGAAAATTATCAACGTATGCAACACAACTTACAACACAAACTTTGGCTTTAGTTTTTAATCTTCCTTACTAACGTTGTGCATATCATTAGTGCTACAGATTTTCTGCTATTCCGTTCAAATTTTGGTAGAAAATGTCTTATTCCGCCGGCAGAATGCTCGCCCCGAAACTCGCTTATTCTGCTCGAAATTCTGTCGGCTGATTTTATCCAAGCCTATATTTCCTGTGCGGATGATGCCGTATTGTTTCTTCCAGTAATAAGGATAAAATTGAACCACAACATAGCTGCCTAGCTTCACGACTGACAAAGACAGCCATCCCTTCCTCTGACTCTCTTCATTCTTATTACCTCGTATCCCAGAGACAATGTTTAGAGGACATATCATAATAAAGTCTACTGTTGAGCATTAACCTCAAACTGCAAATTACAAAATGTAAATGTACAGCAGGGCCAACATACCATAGGTTTCCACAAACTGCAGGCATTTTGCGACAAGATGGGGAATACCGTCTGATCCTAAATCCTGCTGACTCAGCAAAACACCAAACACCTTGGAGAAGAAAAACAGAACACAAGTGAAAAGGGAAGGACATTAAAGCTCAGTCTGGTGTCTGTGGCATGAAGAGTCGTCATCATTACATGGTGCGCGATCCATTTGGGCAAAAATTCTGGTGTTAATTTCCGAAAAATTCCCAGGCGTCAAATGGAACAGTTTTTTCCACTTCAGTGAACCGTTCTCGTCCCATTGGTATAACGCAGATTCCGCCATCTTGCCTTCGACATCTGACAACAAAGGAAACTGGACGAGCCAAGTTTCTCACCGAAATGAAATTCCAAATGGAACAGAACATTTCCACTAATTCCGATATTTCGGGAAAATGGACAGCCTCGAGAGGTTGACCAAAATTTTCGAGATGAACGTGCCGGAAATTACCGTTCCGCTTGCTTTTGAACCGAAAATTCTGGAATTATTGACCAAATGGATCATGCCCAAGGTCTCTCACTATTCCATTCTCCTTCTTATAGCAATGGTCAACTTTCCCATTAAAAACAAAACCTCTGTGTTACTCATACCAACTGAAAATATGGCTAAATGAGAAGTCTTAGAAAACTTAAATACCCTGATTGTTAGAAATACATATTTTGAGAATTCAGCACCAAAAGGTACCAGCCTCTCACCTGTTTGTTTCTCAGAGCTGAGTACCAGGCCTCTAGCTCCTCCTCTGTATCTGCCTTCAGACTGTGTGTTCTATAGTTGAGAGGGATGCATTAAAATAACGAACATAACCTGGTGTCTTTAAACTAGATTAATATCTTCAGAAAAAGAACAGAGTTGTTTAAATTTACGAATAAATGTGAATATGTGAAAATCATACATGGAAATGAGAGTGAAAGACTGATAATGTGAGAGATCATAGCTGTTATGAATGACCAGCTCTTGGTGTAATCTCTGTGGCTATTGGTGAATGCTTGTCCCGCCAGTCGGTTTTTCAACCCTGTCATGTTTTTTTTTAATTATTTGTTTCATGTATTTGCTCTGCCCCACTGGCATTTGTGCTATAAACACTTCCGAGGGTAAATAAAGGCCATTCATTTATTCAATAATTATTTTGCACTTCTCACTTGTCGACAGTAACAATATCCATTTGTAGTGGTTCCCCCTTGGGACACTTCACCAGCTGGGTCACAGTTGTCAGATCAATCGTAACAAGGTCTTCCTTCTCGTGAGGCTGCAAAGAAATCAATCAGCAATTGAAGGGCTGAGAGCATAACCGACCCAAATGACTTTTAGGAATTTTTCTTTTTTTGGTCCAAATCAGCTGAATGTTTGCATGTGGTCTTTGATCCAATAAAACGAAATTGGCCCATAATTTTTTTTGACCATTTTCCATTCTTTTTCAAAAAAAAAAACAGCGTGTACAAAAAAGGCCCTAAAAGTCATTTGGGTCGGTTATGTCCTCAGCCCTTCAATTCAGCTACGCTCATTTGTATGCGTATTAATATTCATGCGCGAACTGAATTACCTGAAGAGCACGTGAAATGATTGACGGGTAGAAAAGGATTGTTTGATAGTGTGACGTAGACTACAGGTTTGGCGGTTAAAACATCGATTTAAGTTTTATTGATAGGAAACTTACGTGGCTCTGAGGTGTCGATCGCTAGCTAGATTTAATGGAAACTCGCCAGCTTGGTGGTCGAAAGACGTCATTTTAAGTCTGTAGACCCGCAAGTCAGACACTTCTCAAAGAAGCGAGTGGTGTTTCTCTGTGCTTGCCAAACGCGAAGAGATTAAAGTTGACTACTGGAGCGAGCAAATCGGCGTTTTGCAGTACAGAGTAGTGAGCCAGGCGGGACAGTCTGAAAGCATCTCTGGTCTTAAAAGCGGCCCGTAGTTGAGAGTCTTGGCCCATTTGCCAAAGGTTGCCGTGGCAGAAATTGGGAAAGGAGAGTTGTTTTTTGAGTTAGGCGAAAAAGTGGGATGTTTGATTCGGTGTTTTCCGCCTTCGAGAGGCCTTTTGATTCACAGAATTCATTGCGATCACAGAGGGCGCTGTCACCTGGAAAAGTTCTGGCGAGGACTGGAAATGAAATTCGCTCGGCTGTGGTGGAAAAATTTTCACTTCGAAAACATCACGGAGAATTCATCTTAGAGTGGGCAATCGGCACCACGAGAAGTCGGTCCGTTTACGAAAAACGCGTAGCTGAATTGAAGGGCTGAGAGCATAACCGACCCAAATGACTTTTAGGTCTTTTTTCTTTTTTTGGTCCAATAGAACAAAATTGCTCCATAATTTTTTTGACCATTTTCCATTCTTTTTCAAGAAAAAACGTATACAAAAAAGGCCCTAAAAGTCATTTGGGTCGGTTATGCCCTCAGCCCTTCAGTTATAACACAAACATACCCTATGTTACTTTCACTCTTTCAGTAAAAGTTTTAATATATTCTAAAGATCCACTCACCCCTCTGGCATATTTCAGATGTCTGTCTTTCAGCAGGAACCATTTTTTCTTCCAGGTCTAAAATCAAAAAAAGGATGCTTTTTTAAAAATAAATTAAATACATTAGGTAATGTCCCTTTTCTCGGTGATTTAAATATGACACTTTTTGTAGTTTTATAAATTTTCATACATGATTTTCTTTCTTCCAAATATTATGAAAATTTATTATTGGAATTTTTTGTTTTCAACTTGAGAATGAGTGAAAGAAGTCAGACACGGATGTATAAAAAAAGCAAGGAATTAAGCTGTCACAAACGTTTCTAGCCAGCATAGCTGGTGGAGTTGTGGCGCTTGAACTTTGCAACGCTGCAGAACTTACCCCTTCCTTCCTGTACAAGAAACCTTCCTTTTCATAAACCACTTCAACAACAGGAGCGCTTTGTGAAGTCTAAGTGACAAGAAAACAGACCATCACCAGCACCAGCATTAAGTCGGGAATGGGGTCTATACTACAGTGTACCCGAAGTACTTACTTAGTGCAAGCAGTCAAGTGGTGTGGAGCAGGGTGGGGGTGACAGTGAGGTCTAAGCCCCCTTCCTTCCCCTCCCAATAGCCTTGACTCTACTGACCCTTGCTTGGTAGCTCAGCTACTGTGAACTTTAGCTGGAACGAACTACACGGCAATCACTTTTGAGCCACTTAGCCTTTTCCCTTTCCTCCTGTCTCCAACAAGCTAAAAATGCCTTTCCTTTTGTCAGCGCCTTGTTCCAGCCACTCTGCCCCCAACATTTCCTTTTTGCAGATACACTCATGTGGCTTTGTCTATGTTATATCCTACTATATTATAATTATATTATATTACTATATAATAATATATTACTATATTATAATGTAAATAATAAAATAATGCAGAGTGGACGAGCCTTACCTTCCGACAAAGAATTATAAAATGTACTGACTGCAATGTAGGATGTTATGGGAGCAAAATGTATTATAATATTCACCTCACTGGTGGCTTGTTCATCATAGGAATTCTGCATTTCCAGTTTACCTTAAGAGAGACATGAAAAGGAGAATGTCAAATTAAAATTGTCAAATAACTCAGACAAAACCCATAGGTGCATCTGCAAAACAAATCACTG
This sequence comes from Pachyseris speciosa, assembly GCA_016490735.1. Taxonomy (NCBI): domain Eukaryota; kingdom Metazoa; phylum Cnidaria; class Anthozoa; order Scleractinia; family Pachyseridae; genus Pachyseris; species Pachyseris speciosa. Next base: position 95,927 of record JAEMWC010001651.1, on the reverse strand, counting down.
ACGGCAACCGATACAAACCTTCCCCACCATTCTGGCGAAGTAATTCCTACAGCAAACAAGCAGATTCCATTAGTTTTTTGTCATGAGAGATTTTGCATCTCAAGTTAATGATATCTTTACGACACAAGAGCTCAAGTTTTCAAAACCTGGAAAAAAAGCACTGAAATGTAATATAATTACCACTTATAGTGGACTCTTCTTGCTACCTCAAATGGGGAAGCGTTTTGCATGGATGCTATTTAAATATTCAAGACATACTCTCAACTCCTGCTTTCTCAAACATAGGCTTCATCTCTCAAGCACTCAAGACAATGGGGAAGTGACTATGTTACAAGTGATAGAAACAGTACTGCATCTGAATGAAAAATACAGCCACTTTTCCTGACTTTGTCCGCAGCTTGAGTATTAGCGCATTAAGAGGGGTGGGTATTGTGGAAGGGAAGGTTAAAGCTGTACTTACTGCTTGAAGTGTCTGCCCAGCTTCTTCAGCAAGCTCAAGAGCTGTGGACATGATCAGAAGTTGTCAGTAAGGATATGGAAATTGTTTCCTGCTTGTTCCCTGACCACTGATCAGGGCATCAATGTACCTTGTCAATAGGACTGTCTATGATAATATGAAGACAAAAACCAACAGTTTACTTAAACATGAATTTATACTGTAGAACCACACACTATTCGCTCTCACATCCCTGTTTGTGCTATATACAGGGCTGGCTGTCATTAAGGACCAGGAATTGTCCCAGACATTTTGAGCTATATCCGCAGCTACGTTGAAAGAAGAACCACATTATTGACTTAACCACAACAGCTGGAATCCTCAGCTACTTTTTGTACATTCACACTTTCTTCAAACATTAGTGACAGCCCTATTGTATACAAATTATGCGAGTAAGGCCTGAGTTTCATACCCATATGTTCATATGAAACTTTAGAAGGAGAAATTAACCTGTTTGTAAGGGCCCTCAGTTTCGCTAAATTAACCATATATTTTTTTTACTTACGAGTTTTTTCGTTGTCAGCATCTGATGGTACATAGCACACCTAAATCATGCAAAAATCAAATTGGTTTTAGAATGGATTCAACTTCAACATCAGCTGTTAGTGGCAGAGCTAATGACTTAGAATCCTTCTACATATACACAATCTGCTTTGCGGCAGAGATGATGATGATGAGATGATGACGGTGGTGGTGGTGGTGACGATGATGATGATGATAATAATGATGATGAAGACAATGACCATGATGATGATGATGATGATAATGACGAAGGAATAAAGATGAACACAAAGATGACTATTTTTACAGCACAGCAGAATAACACTGTTGATTCAAATCTTGGGATAACATATCGGTGTCAAAAAGGGAGATATGAAAGATCACCATTTACATGCATGGGTATTTGGGAAGAAAATATTTTGAATAGCCTTACATCAACTTTGTTGAGAATCAGTTCCATTGTTGTTAAAACATCATCAGTCAAAACTGTATCCTGCAAGGACTGCAAAGCAGAAGAAATACAACTGAATTCAGGAAAAGACAGTTGAATGACATTTCCTCATTCCTATTTAGGTTTCTAAATTTGTGGAGTCTGAGTTGACCAAACAGATTAATTTATTGACTTTATGTTTATGATTTTCTTGCCAAATAACTTATAATTCAAAGGCAATGAATAAGCTTCACAGACACCAAACTGTAGCAATCATTTTTAAATGCTGTGTTAGTGATACTTTACCTTTCCTAAAACATCAGCATTCCCATATGCCTGGTGGTACTTGGAATATTTCTTTTCCCAGTATTTAGAATAAATAAACTCACGTCTTGCTGAACTGCAATCCACCAAAAAAGTCACAGGTTCAGTGCTGCTTTATTTGTAATGTGAAAAATATCAAAAGTGCAGCTTGCCAAAATCTGGTCAAATAATGGTGGAGGCTACAAAGTATTATTGGTATACATGGCTTTGCACCCAAGTATATTAGTGATCTTTTCTCCTTATGATCTTCTACTTTGAATTAATTAAGAGGTTATGATTCTCTTATCATTCCTCGTGTTAATACCACCAAATATGGTCTGCATTCTCTGATATATAGTGCTAGTAAGCTCTGGAATTCATTAACTGACTCCATCAGGGCTTCACAGACAATTCAAAGCTTCAAATCTGCCATTAGAAATCTGGACTTCTTCACTGACTGCTGTTCCTTTTGTAATTAAAATAAGTACTTAGAATTATAACTATTATATTAGGTTTTTAATAATAATTATTGTCATTATACTAGTTTTATTTTGTTGTTAGTATCATTATTTTTCTCTTGGAGATATTAGCATATTACATTTGCTATCTTAAATTCGAGATAAAATAAAGTTTTAAATTTAAATTTAAATTTTATTGTATTGTATTGTTTTGTTAGATGTGAACGTGAAGCTTGTGGGATGCGGCAGACAGACAGAGCAGCGAGGGGTGTGGGTTTATTCTTGATTTGACATCACAAACTGATTTGCATTGTGTTAAGTCTTTGCAAACATGCATGCAAAGCAGTTTGATGTTATGTGACCCAGTCATGTACCTTGGAAATGATGCTTAGTTTGATGCCATAAAAGGTCCAAAACAGGAGACACAGGCTATTTTGTTTTAAATAGGTGCAAAGTTTTATAATAGCAGAAAAAGTATTTGGGGGTTAAGTTTACTTTAACTGGAAACTGTCAGATCAAGAATATCTCTTATGAGAATATCATGAGCTGGATTTGCAACAACATTAGCCCAGTCTTAACTTCCAGTGCAGGGTCCGAAATTAACTTTTTTCTATTGGCACCAACTGGTGACTAAACCAAAATTTTTGGTTGCCAGATGGAAAAAATTCTGGTCACCAATTTTTCTTTTAAGAATCAGAATGAAGAGAAAGTGTTTGGGGCCGCAATTGTGATTTTTCCGCCAAGAAATAATATTAAATACAAAACACACTGATTATTTATACATATACCACTGAAAAACCACAATGAACAAATTGAATGCCGGCCATGTAGACAGTTTCGTGCGACTGCCAAATGTTTCAAGTCAGCTTTATACCTTCTCAGACTTGTCTCTACCTTTTGGAGAAGAAATGTACCTGACTAAAAAACTGCCGTTTGGTTCTTTTCTCTATGCAGCTGTCTATGTTCAAAACAATCTTTCCTTTCGCGTTCTGTCAAGACGATTGATGGATCGCCATGTTGCTCGCACCAGGTCACAACCGTGCAGCTGAAAAAACATGGCGGTGAAGCTTCGTACTGATCGTAGCTGTGAAGCATTGTGGTAGATTTATAATAACAGGAAAATCGGTTTAATTTATACTTCAAAAGCAGTGGAAAGGTAAAAAGTAAGTGACCAATTGGCAGGCGGCTTTGAATTTTATTTCAATGGATTTGGCTGAAAATGAAAGTTATTGTTTGCATAATTATCGTGGCTTGAAATAGTTAATCGCCCACTGGCGACCAGTTTTGAAATTCTGGTCGCCAGTGCAAAATTTTTAGTCGCAGTGGCAACCAGGAAAGCGCAATTTTGGACCCAACAATGTCAGCCATATGAAAGAATAAAATTTATTATGCAAATGAATAGACTTACACTAGTTCAGTTTGCTTCCAAAGTTAACATTGCGTATGTGAGATTTCCTTCTGCAGTTAGCAGTGAACAATCCTAGTTGGCAATGTAGTGTTAAAACAATCCATAACTCAAAGAAGACAATTTGCTTTTGAATACATACACATCAGCCTCTGGTGATATTTTGTCATCTTCAGGTAACTTGTGCTCCAGAAGCTGGTTTGCTTTGTCATTCCCAATCTTAATCATCAGCTGTGGAATCAGAGAAAAAAGGTACCATACATAGAGAGCCAAGAATGACAAAGAGAAACACAGAAAAGAAATAATGACAGGATCATGGATTGGTAAATGGTTCCATAGCTGAAAGGTAAGTAAGCAAGAAGAAAGTGGAAGGATATCTGATCAACACTAACTAAGACTGGTATATTAAATCTACTGTCATTCTATCACGAATGCCATTCTCTGATTGGCTACACTACTTCCTATCTATTCTGTGATAGATAGTGATCAAGAAGCAGTTGTCAACAAAATGGCAGCCACTTCTTTGCATACATTTAAATCTACCTACCTCAACAAGAGTTGGATTCCAGATCTTCTCATCCATCAACAGAGACCGAGCTCTGGAACAATGTACCCCAAGGTTTCGATGTATTCCTTAAATTAAACACAATTCAGCAAGGGCTGAGAGGCAAAATATACATGATTTGAAGTAATTTGGATACACGTAATTTATAAATGCAGTACAAAAGAATCTTCCTGTCCATTTTAAAATCAATTATATTACATTAAGAATATATTTCATGAAAAAAAAATCATTGCAATTCAGAACTCAAAATAAAAATTAATGGAATCAATCAAACGCTGCAATACTTTTGACTGTTTTGCACCTTTACAACTTACCAATACACTTTGCACAAACGCAAACACAGAAATTGACTGATGCCCAGACCGGATCTGAAAATAAACAGTCACTTTTATTATGAAATTTTTTTTAATTATTATCACATATTCTCACTTCCACAAAGCATTATGTCTACCATTAATTTGACCAGTGAAGCATTCAAAGGGATTGATGTTATACAACAATATCAGAGTTGAACTGAGCTCTGGCTCAGTTATCTTGTATGATATCTAACTGGAAGAGAGTGTCCAAAAAATATCCATTCCATAATTTGTGTTTCGTGCACAGGGTGCAGAGGAGTTCTGTTCGATCCTACTTTGTACGCTAAAGATTGTTGAAATGAAATCCTTTTGATTTGCGAACATTTTCTGCTTCCATATCCTTCTATATCCCCCGATCTTTTCTCTTTCTGGTACAGTTTTTGCAATGTTTACTTGCATGTACTGCGGCCAAAGTACTGTGGGTTCGCACGTTTATGAAAGGTTGGCTTACAGTACAAGAAGAGTAAAGGGAGGAAACCGATTTAGGCTCAAGTTTTCGATTCCCTGTAACTAACATGAAATTCAATAACAAGGCCTCATTTTTCCTACATTGGTTTCATTGGAATTTTCACTTTTTAGCCAACTTAAACAAGAAGTCTGTTGAAATGGCCGGAAAACTAACATTTTCGGCAAAGGAGATTTACGGCCTCATCACACCGCTTTCATTCAATGTGCACCGCAATAACTGGTGACGGAAATGACATTTAGTGTGTTGTGACCTTGAAGAATAAATGTGTCAACTGGAAGTATTCGCTGGTGGTCTCTTGTGTTCTGGGGTTCTACAGTTAGCGACGAGGATCGTTCTTTTTCACTTGCGGTTTTTCTCTTTTCAATGACGGTTTATAAGCGGCAGCGAGACAAGCGGAGCCAGCGCTAGTGGCTGAACCAGTGAATCGGGAGGTGTTGGAAGTGTTTCTGTTGTGGTTCACATCGAACTAGTCACATGATGCTTGTTTCCTCCCTTTACTCTTCTTTTACTCAGCACTTCGTACCTCGTCAGAAAGCTGCGCTTTCCGATTTCCGAAGCTTATTGATTGCCCTTCATGCAAAGATCATATTGCCCACTGCCAGCGTCAGTTGATGCAGTATATATTTAACAAATAGATTCCATGTTGCCGTGCGTCTGTTCAGTAATAGATCACAGATGATGTCAAAATGTGGTAAAAACAAAGAAGTGGCACACAAGCCACAGGCGAGTGTGTCACTGATGTTTTTACCACATTTTGATGTCTTCTGTGATCTATTACTGAACAGATGCACGGCAACATGGAATCTATTTGTTTTATATAATAAAGAAACAAAATGCAAGCGAAAAACTTGTTTATTTTCACATTTCTGGAAAAAAGTGGGTCGTGATTACGTAATCTGTGCATCTGTCCTCTATAGATCATAGCTAAGAACCAATCACAACGCACAAACTATTCACCTTATTATATAAATACAAGTAAACATGGCAGAAAGCCATATGACGGAGACACTATCGGGGATATAGAAGGATATGAAAGCAGAGAAGGTTCACCAATCAGAAGGATTTCATTTTGACAATCTTTATTGTGTATGATCGAACAGAACTCCTCTGCATTCTGTGTTTCACGCTTCAAAATGCATTAATTATTTATTTTGGTACCTTTCATCCCACAGTCAGCACAGAATCGATTATTGGGATTTTCCCAAACTTTTTCAAGAATCTGTAAGAGACAACAACATGTACATCTAAATAACACGGTCACAGGAACCTACAAGTAAAAGTGAAGCAGGTATTTTGTCAGTAATATTTATTGTTCTTTTAAAGGAATTCTTTGGGTACCAGATTCTCTTTTACGGGCATGCTTTGAGTGTTTATTTTTGTATTTCGTTTTGTATTTCTGTTTTTGTTTTTTTTGTTTTCTTATTCTTCCTTCAACCCATTTAAAGCTTAATGATTTTTGTAACTACTCAGCTCATTTAGTTTTTACTATTCTGAGTAGTTTTTTTTTTTTTTTGCTTATTTAAGTTTATCTTTCTTTTACTGTAATGTACCTTCTATATCTGGCAAAAAAAAAGATTGTTATTGTTGTTGTTGTTTCCTCGCAAATTTTTATCCAGCTTACCAGCTAAAATGCAACAGAAGTCATGAGGGACTTGACTGTCTAGCATACAAGCATGTGTTTGGAAAAATGCTTCAACAATTTGGAAAATTTTGATTCACTGGATGTGGTTTTCTCTGTTTGACAAATAGCATCAAAATTGCTTACTGCTCTATCACCCAGTCCTATCTGTATCGCTGTTTCAATGGCAATAATCCACGAGGCTGCATCATGTTCACTATCTCCCTGAAAACTGAACAGGAACAGTTTGATACGTAAGTAGAAAAAAATAAGCAGAACACGGCACTGTAGACATACAGTAAAAAGCAAGACTGCACTCATTTAATTAAGAATGTATGCACACAGAGTCCTCAAAAGATGACATCACAAAAATTAAATTGGTGAAATTATGAGATTTGTTGCGATATTCAGAAAGAACACAATATAGAAGGCCTACTTGCCAAAAATTGGCATTTTCGTACAGTTTGATAACGAGATATTAGCACTGTTATGCTCTGATGACTCCATACAAATCCTTCTGAATTATATTTGGTTCATAGTGTTATGAACAAGTCATATTTAAAAAGATTCGTATGGAGTCAGCACAGCATCTCAGAGACAATTTGCCTTTGCATGCTGTTTTTTTTTTTTTTTTTTTGCAAGGAAGCAATTTTAATCTTGCTGTTTGGGAAAATCTCAACAAGTCCCAAATTTCAAAAATTCAAATATTTGTGACGTCACACTTTAGGACTCTATTATGTGTCCATTATGATAATTGACCCAATGACCTTTGGAATGCCAGTTTGAATCTCTAACCACTAGGCTACAGGGAAATTGGAAACAAGCTTGTTTCATACATGTATGAGACATGCTGTACACTGCTAGGATCAGCAGTATGGAAAGTATCTGGTGAGGTGATGATGATAAAATAACTTTACAACAACAAAAATGGTACATCCTAATAACTGAAAATCTACCATCTACACCACCGCACACTAACCTGTAAGACTTGTTGAATGTAATGATCACAAATCTGTTTTTGTGTCCTTCAACAGTCTTCACTTTCGCAAGTGCTGCATTGATACAGTTTATTGGAGTTGCATAGACAAAATCCTGAAAGAAACAAGTATAAAAAATTACCATCTCACGTAAATAAACAACCCTATACCTAAGAACCACCCATAACAATCATTGTACGACAAGAACAAAAAGTACAGGTTACATACATCATGTGTGTCATAATAACATATCTTATCATCTTTGACAGCAACATATCTAAAAAAAACAAAACAAATCAGACAGTATTATTTACAATAGGTATGGGCTGACATTAAGTTGATATCTATAACTTTATTATTTTTCTTACTTTAAATAGTTGATCAGTGCTTAAAGGAGTAGTGTCATGGCCGAGCACATGCAATGATGCTCTTGAGTGAGTAACAGATTTTTTATCTGTCCGCCATCTTCAATTTGGTTCATAGGATTGATTTCAGCCAGTATTTCTTCTGGAGTACGTCATCTGGAACAAGTCACACAGGTGCAAGTTCACCCTGGTTCCTGCACCGGAGCGAGAATTTAGTTCCAGTGCAAAATCTTGGGACGGTATCATGTAAATGCGACACAAACAGTCATTTTGGTATGAAATTGGCCTCTAACACTGACATTCTTGCCAATTTGTTTCTCCGGGCAATAAGCTTGCTTAAGATAATGTTTGTGAAAGAATTTGTCATATTTATAGTTGAAATAACTGCTGCTGCTGTGGGAAACATCTCACCAACGATGGAAACCATATTTGCGATTTCTATTCACACCTGTATTTTATCCCTTCATGTAAACGTGATGTGAAATCAACAAGTCACCCTGGTATGAAACTCGCACCAATGAGAGTTTTCTCACATGTAAACAGCGCCTAATATAATTAATGAAAACTGTAACGTTATGTAATGTTTCATCTTTTTTGCTTTCTACTTATTTATAAATGACTGATTGGCCTAGAATAGATAGGCAGTGCTATTTGTGGATATTTCCCTTAAAGTACATTTCAATAATGTCTGTAAATAAATAAAGTGTGTGTATTTTTAACATGTTAAATAGTACACTTAATACCATGCCATAGAAAATATGGCCAATCTGGTATACTACTCGAAAGCATTGCATAACTGGTATGTATCTAAAAGTTATTTTATTTGACATACCTTTTCTTCCAATCTGCAACAACATTGTGACCCTGTTTCTTGAGCCATCCCTGGAAAAGATTTTAAATCAAAATTTAATTCAGCCAATAGCTTTCAAACCAATCATTGAAAAAACTTGGCTGCCTCTAAAGAGGAACAAGCCATGCTTCTTTGATGGTTCCTTTCACTCACAGCCAATTTCTGGCAACTTACTCATGTACTGACCTAAAATGAGAAAGTGCTAATAGGTCACATCTAGCAGAGTTTATTTTCAGTCAGTTAGAATCATCAATTTTATCTCTAAAATTTCCCAACAGGGGAAGAATGTTAAGAGTTTTAACCTAATGTATTCCTGCTTGCGGCTAAATTAATGTTAGTAACAAAAACCTTGGCTTAGAAACAATGTCAAGGTGTCTACTTGTTTTAAGAAAGATTAATATTCAAATCTGGATTTTATGCTCAATCCCATCATCACTTATTTTAAATCTCAAAGACATAAGCCACCCAAGAAACAAATTATATGCATCAAAAAAAAAAAAAACAAAAACAAAAACAAAAAAACCCATTGAAGTCCTCAAATTTTTTCCGGCTTCTTTTCGCAATTGCTTTAATTGCGTTCACAACTGCAAGGATCATTCTTCATTTGATTTCATTTCCGCAGTTCATATAGGATTTATTTCATATATCATTCACAAAAAAGATCATTGTAAACAAAGATATCATTTTCACCTCTTTATCAGGATCACACATGTCACCACCACTCTTCTTGGCTTTGTCATCTCCCTGAAAAAATAAATAAATAAATTATTAATAATACTGTATATAATATACTCACAGCATCCCTTAATATATAATATTCTGATACATTATTGCTATGTTAAGATTTGATTTTGGTACAGTAAACAGAAGTTCCCTCTAACACCAACTACCTTGAATATAATTCTCTTCGATACTATTTATGCCTGCTTCTTGGGCTGTGTTTTCACTAGGCCGATTAACTAGCTGAACATTCTTCCTAGGTGTTTGTTTACAGACCGACATCAGCTAGTTAAACATGACATCTGTTTTTACTGGGAAATTTTAAGCCACTAATAACTCGGAAGATTCAAATTGCAAATCCGCGCAACTTTCAAAAATGGCGGGAGAGAAAGCGCTTTTAATGAGTTCACTAGTACTGATTCTTGCTATATTTTTGCGAAAGAGAAGGAGTTTCGTTCAGAGGATGCGATTAATGTCTCAGCAGATGCGGAGGATGCGACAGAATGTTGTAATCCTGGCAATTGAACGCCAAAACATACATTGCCGTAAGCGCAAGACCATGTGGGTCTATCCAAGGCCGCAGTTTTGGTTTGAACAGCTCGTTGTAAATTGTTACCAAGATTATCTGTGAAGTGAGCACTTCAGAGTGAGCAGAGATACTTTTGAACACATCTGTGGACTCGTTGGCCCTGAGCTGGTACGACAGAACACAATTCTTTGCCAAGCTATCTCCGTAGAGAAGTGGGTTGTCGTTGCTCTTTGGAGATTAGCTACTGGGAATTCATATAGAACCGTTGGGCTAACCTTTGGAATTGGTCGATGCACTGCTATGAATGTAAAGGACGAATTCTGCACTGCCTTGTTGCGAAGAGCGAATGATTTTATCAAATTTCCCAAGAAAGAGACCGAAGAACTGCTGGTTGCCCGTAATGTGGGAATTGATTCTGTATGCCGACGCTGTGAAACAGGTAAGGCCCTGGACGAGGGATCTGAGCATCCAACGGGTCCAGAGAAATTATTGTAAAACGGCGAAAGAATTGGGAAGTGTTTTGCAATTCGTCAGTCATGTTTACAAGCATACAAGGTTTTGTTTCACAAGAACCATGAGGTGAGCGTCTGGACAATAATTTTGCCAGATTGTTTGGCAGGCATCTGTCACTACACGTGATGCGATTGGCTGCGGTATTTGTTGGGACAAGTTAAACCATCTTGCGAGGTAGTATAACTCTGCGTGAGTTTCCTGTCGTAAAGGCAAGAAAACCCATTGTTTTTCCTTGTGAAAACAGTTGGCATTGTTAACTCGCTAAACACTAGACGCAGTGTCTTCACTGCATTTCCGGACTTTTCTGACTTTATCTAGCTAAAATTGTCCTAGTGAAAACACAACCTTGAACACATTTCTCCTTTCTTTGTATGTTAAGATAGCAAAAGTCTTCTGTATCTTGATATTTATCAGTGGTGTTTATATTAAATGTACCTTGTACGTAAGAACTGCCTCCATGAGAGTCTGTGACCAAAGATTCATTTCCGCTGTCAAAAGAAAAATGGATTAAGAAACATAACCAGATTAACTTCAGCCAAAGTAATCTAAGCCACTTGGAATGAAATTGCAAAGAATAATACACAACAGTAGCACTGACACTGGGCGTAGACAGGGATATACAGAAAGAGTAGCCAGGGATTCCAGTTATTGTACTATTGTCACTACACTGAGCTGGTGCTCAAACTGAAAATACCCAAGGAAAATACCCACCATACAATGAACTCAGTGGTAGATGATTCAGCCACAGTACTGAAGCTCATGAGTGGGATTCCGGAAAATTACCATACTCGGATTTTTCCTTTGCTGGACCATGTACATGGTGTGGCCAAAGATTCTTCAACTTACTTCTTTGCAATATTATTGGTAATCTCATTGCCAGAGTATTCACTAATAGATTACATGCAAACACACTTAGCCAACAAAGTAAAATGTTATCTGAGTGCAAGATCATCTGTACAGGAGACAATATCAGGTTTTCCTTGGTGTCAAATGACTTTTCTGATCAGTATCACTTCACCCTTTGCATAGTTATTATAATTATGATCTTAACACTGCCCTGTTTGAGAGTGTAAACTTGTGTGACAATATATTTTGAGCATGTTTCTACATGATGCTCTACGACTGAGCTACTGGGGACTTGACAGAGCTGTCCATTATGTTCATTTTATTAGGAGCATAGTATGAACTATATAATAACAAATTTTATTATGAGCTACAACTGAGATTGCAAAGTGCTTTAGAATACGTACATATAATGTAAGCACCATAGAAATGTCATATTTTAAGAATTACATGTGCTTAAGATTTCTATCTTAGCTGATGAGGGTGCAGCCCAAATAGGCTATCACGCATAGAAATTGAGAGTGAATAATCTAATTGCTTTATTATAAATCTACTAGTAGTTCAAAACTAAACAGTAAAAATCTGCATCCTCCTTGCAGACACTTTGAAAACACAAAGAAGTGGTCGCCATTTTGTTAAACTGCAACTGCTACTCACTGTCTACTACAGAATAGATAGCAAGTGGCATAGCTGATATGAGAATGGCCTTCGTGATAGAATGCTGGTAGATTTATACTAAATTGTCATCATGATGTTAGTTATTATTATGTGACAAATGTCCTGTATACTACTAGGATGTGAATGTAGATAGATGGCATATTCACAATGAGAGTGTCAATGTCAGTAATAGCAGTCTTTGAAGCATGGTTTCAAACAATGAAATACAGATGTATGTTACTTTTTTGTTATCTTTGTTTCCATATTTGGGGGCATACTTTGGCCCCGTTCACACTTATATGAAAAATAGAGTTCGGTGTCTACAAAAAAATTGAAAATTTTGTTATCACGAATTTTTCGTTTTTGTAATCCTGTTTTGGGAAAAGGACCTTTCTTTTACCAGCGCAAAAATTTTTCACGAACTCCCTTTAAATATTGTGAAGAGTGAAAACATTCAAATGTTCTGCTGCAGAGCAAGACATTTCTTTTTATCATAACTTTAATATTTTCATTATATTTTTGGTTTTTGTGATTTTGCATTGTATTTTAAGGCTTTTTAATGTAGTTCTTAAATTCTGTTATTGTATTTTTATTAAGCTTAATAAATGTAATAGTTCATGAAAATTCTTGATGTAAATTAATTTTTTAAGATACAGGGCCCCTATGTAGACCAGCCTTAGAGCTGAATGGGCTACCCTGTGTAAATAAAGTTTTATTTTCCTTTACTTCATGCATAAACATACAAAATTTTTGGAGTGATAGATTTATCTAGATACCAAGATCAAGTTTGTATTCGCGCGCAGTCTGCATGCAAAGAAAAATGCTCCCGCAAAATGTTTACATCATATTTTTTTCCTTTTAGGCCCGGTTCAAACGTCGAACTTCTCATGTGCTGAATCTAATGCAAATGAGAAAAATCTTATTGCTTTCACTCATTTGTATTACATTTGGCACTGAGAAGTTTAATGTTTGAACCGGGCCTTACCTCGTCATACAAAACCTGTTCTTCCTTCACCAAAAATTCGTACTAGTTTTGGTGGTAAGGATTAATTGCCTTCTACGGATTTTGGAGGTTTTAATTTGGCTGAGGAGACGCCAACATTGGCATAATTTTCATCTGTACTGGGTATTTCCTCTCCCTCTAGAATCCTTGTTTGAAATTCATCTGCACCAGTGCCACTTTCTCGAAACCTTGTTCCATAGACATATGAGTATGGGAAGAGAGTCTGTTGTTTCCTCACTGATCCATCTTGATTATCTCGAGCTCACACCGTCACATGCCCTACATATAACGCGTTGCGATGATGACCCGTTGAAGGATAGATGTCAAGGAACAAAGGATTTTCTCGCCTGAAAAAAAATTTACGGCCTCCAAAGCTAGTCGACAGAATCTTTGAAGTTTGGTGGCACTTGCAAAAATTTTAGCGGGCAAAAAAAATCGTTCGCACTAAAAATGGCTTTGTGTTGACAGATTTTTTGTAAAACAAACATAGATTTGCGTAGTGCGAACAGGGCCTTCTTCAGACATTTATCCTTCCCAATCTTGGTACATGTACCAAGTGAAAGTAATTAAAAATGAGAAGCTTACTTGTGCTTTCAGATGCCAGAATAAAGTTCCTGTTGGGGGTAATAACCTTGAATGTTGGACGTTTTGACTGAAAAAAAAAATGTTGAGCAAAAACTTAGAACCATATGGCAACCTTTGTTACCTACAGTAATAATAGCATTAGTCCAATCAGGGCAAGGGTCTGGCAGGATGCAAAAAAAATCTGAGGCAGATTGAGCAGCAAAAGTGAGGAACTATTATGTAACAGAATGTGTAACTGTATTAAACAAACAGAAATACTGGAAGCAGAAATTTGATGCTGAACACAGTGCTGTCATTAGAAGCCAGTAACTAGCTTTTATAACCGGCTACTATTAATAGTAAAATCAGCCAGCTACTCTCAATCTGAAAATGAGTAAAACGTAACAGCTATAGGAAGAACTACTCAATTTTTGACTGGCTACTTTCTCTGAGAGACCATCTTCTGAATACCTTAACTCATTCTTGTCTAGCCCTTTAATTTACCGGTCATGGAAGACCGGTAACTTAAAAATTCGCAGAAAATTTGTATTACTTCCAATTGACTCCAAATTTGGCAGAAAGCATGTTTATAGAATTAGCCAATCACAGGCTGGGTTTTATCCCGATCGGCTGAATAAATTATGCAGACCAAATTTTTATATGTGAAATCGGTTTCTGCCATAATGGCGTCGTGTTCAGAGAGAGCGCATGTTGAAGAAAATCACCCAGAAGAAGCCTCAAATGCGAGTTTTGATGAAGATAGTGACTCCTCCAGTATGTCAAGTGGTGAAGAAAGTGAATTGGATCACCTTGTTGCCAGTGGAAGCGAAATTGAGAGGTAAGCGAGGACAAAACAATGCCACGCAGTTCACGACTGAGTTCACACGCAACATCTGCTCGTTTATGACTCTGTCTGTTGCTTGTTTCGTTAGGGATAAATGTCAATGTCGCAACAAAAACAAAGAGGATTTGAGACTTAAATAAAGTTATTATTATTATTGTTATTATGGAAAGTGAATTGTCCCGTCGCAAACTGCTGTGCGTCTTCTACCAATTTCTGTCAGTTGTCAGTGTTTTGGGAGAAGATTGTCGCCTGTTTTCATAGCCATGTCGCTTGTTGCTTCCACCTCTTGGAAGGCCTCTCAGATACTTACATCTTTGAGTGGTTCAATATCTCTTATTTGACTGACAGGAATTATGTGAAGAGATTCGTTCAGATTGTTCTGAAAGGAGAGAAATATTTCATGCATCAATACTAAACTAGTATAAAAATCAATGATAATCAATGAAATAAGTTTGGTAGCAGTCCAGTATTACCAGAAAATATAAAAGCAACCCCCTCAAAGCACAAAAATGACTCATGATTAAAAACAACTGAGGACTAATTCCCTTTTGTTCGTTCCTTCCTTCATTTTTAGTTTCAGTTGCTGTTTTATTTTGGTAGCACTGAACAAAGATAAATATTTAAGAATGACTGTCTGTAAGGATCGAGAATATTTTGTCAGCGACCAATTTGACGAATCGCTCATTTTTTGCTAGAAGACAACCTTAGGTAAACTATTTTCAAAAATCACATTTAAAAGTTTCATCGATGTTTTAATTTTGAGAAATTCACAATTACATCAAATTGCGGTCAAATTGTGGTCAAAGTGCGGTTTTCATGTTCAAAATAACACATGGGAACGAAGCACCGCTGAGGCCTCAAAACATCTTCAAATGAAATCAAACTTCACACAATCTTCGAACAACTATCTCAACAGCTATCTCAATGGCGTGGATTTGTAAATTAAACCTGAAAAATCCTTTTTAATCATTCAAGCCATGCAAATCAGTGCAGGTGTGTCAGATTTAAGCTGCAAATTCCTCCAATGTACACTCTGCCGGTGTCTCGGGTCTTTGTTGAAACGTCGAAAAACTGGCCGCAAGGTATCAACAACAGCTTTTGACATTTTGAACACAGTGAATTGCTGCAGTCTTTAGGTTATTATTGTCACAAAAACATTTTGAATTCTTTGAGGCAACAACGGAAAACCCAGCTTCACAGCCTTGTAATCTAGAAGAAAACTATCATGATTTGACAGCTGAGTACAAACTACATGATGGTAACATTTACCTTTTTTACAACTGAACAGATCGTTAGTCAATTAGCTTCAATTTATTGAGAAGTCAACATTTACCTCGAAAAATCTGATTAGACTTGTAGAGTAGAGTAAATTACAAACAACATTCCACCCAAATAACGAAACAGAAAACGAAATTCAACGACTTTCAATACACTGTGCTGTTGTTTAAAGAAGGCACAAGAAACATACCCAAAGGACTTCCATCCACCTTTAATACTACCAAAATGGGCTTCTACAATAATTGTAGAAGCAACAATTATTGTTGAATTTCTGTTCAAACATTATAGGTCCTTTCAACCCATTTTTTTCCAGCAGCCTTTTCCACACAAGTAGTTATTCATGATGTTGAGTACAGAGTAAAATGCCAATGTTCTGTTTATCTTTTTCTTTTACTCAACAAGATGTCATGCAATCCTCACAGGTGACACAATGATTACTTCAAGAAACGAGACAATATACTTGTAGTAGCATCATAACTAATTCTGTGAAAAATTAGTTGCTTGAAAACTTGTCATTGGAACTGGACAACACTTTATTTCTACAAAAGACAAATGCAATGGTAAATCTCTGGCCTACCCCAACAAATCTTTTACAAGTTACTGTTGGCACGAGCACATGTCCGTAACGTCTTTAAGAAGAGCCAGGTAGGGAGCCTTTCTGCGCACAGGTGGAGTGGGTATGTCAAGGCCCAGCTATTTGCACACACGTTGCAGCATTGGCAGGTTGAGAAGCTTTAGGCTATCATCCAGTGCCATTTTGCACAGGTCGTACTGATTGTACACAAGAGGATGCCAGAGCTGGACAGTTTCTACAGCCTTCTTTGCTTGACTTAAGTCATTTAGTAATAGGCCTTCCCAAACTATTACCGTAACAACAGCACCATCACCAGCCAATGTGACCGAAGAGACTCCTCTTGATGGACCTGGTCTTAGCAGCCAGACAGACACTGTATATTCCTGTCCACATGACGGCTGCATTTGTGTTTTTCAAAGACTGTCTGCTTTGGAGAAACATTTGTCTCTGGAAAAATGCACTCACTCCCTAGAAAAACACTCGCTCCTGGATTTAGCAAAAATGGGCTACAAGTCCTGCAAAGAGGAAGGCGTTGGCGCATTACCAGTCCTTAAAGCTTCAACAAGTCAGCAAGAGGTCTCTGTTCAGTTAATGATGATGATGATGATGATGAAGAAGGATGGGCTTTGAGAGCAGCCAAAAAGTCTTATCGTTTCAGCGATAAGCAAAAATCTTATCTTCTGGCTAAATTCTGCATCGGTCAAACGACAGGCCATAAACTTGATGCCAAAATAGCTGCGCGGGAAATGCAATGGGCCCAAGGCACTGATGGTGAATGCCTCTTTCAAGCATCTGAATTTCTTTCCACCTCACAGGTCACCTCCTTCTTTTCTCACCAAAGTGAGTGATAATTTTCAAATTGGGTTTCAAAAGACAGGGAGAATTGGCGAGAAAGCTTCTGTATAATTATATAGCTTTCATGAGACACGATAATGTAATAAAAAATTATTGTTTTTACTTATAATCATTTTCACCTCACTTCACGCATCACATTATTACCCGGGCTGCGCGCGTCTCGCGCGGCGCCCGGGTCTTAAACTACCGACGATTATTCTTTTTCGTCGTCGAGTATCATCCACAAATGGCACTTCCGGCGTTTCTGCGCAAGCGCTAACTATTTTTAACAACAGTGATGCGTGTTGTCACGTACGGGAAAATGTCGATTCATCTTGTGGCTTTTGAAGTCTGAACAAACAATATGTTAAGAGAAGTGTCTATGCGAATGTTTGCAAGTTCAACGGCGAGAAGAAAGCTTTTAACATGAGTAAACTTAATGGCAGATGGACTGCTTCAGGAGATTGCGAGTAGTCTCTAATTTTGGCGACGGATTTTGGGGCCACGTGCGCGCGCGAAGTTGCGAGGAGACGCGACGCGAGGGGAGCGCCAAAAATTAGAGACTACAGACAAAGGGAGTTTGACCTTTCCCGGCCGAGTGATTCGGAAGTGTAAATCTCATATCAACAGCAAGAATGATGCCTGTTGTCACGTATTGGAAAACGTCGATTCACCTTGTGTCTTTGAAGTCTGAACAACTAATATGTTAAGAGAAGTGTCTATACGAATGTTTGCAAGTTCAACAGCGAGAAGAAAGCTTTTAACATGACCAAAATTTAACTCCAGATGGATTGCCGCCGTGTTCCCCGTATCGGGTGTCTGGAGAACTCAGACCTAGAAAACTCAGCCCCCCCCCCCCCCCAAGTCTGGAAAACTCAGACCCCCTCAAAACTATACAAATTTTCAAAGTCAAATAAACGTGGACAAAATAAATTATCGCCGTTCAGTGCGCTGAAATGTTACACCGTCTATTTATCGCAGATAACAAACACTTCACGTTATTATAATCGGCTCCGGAGCACGAGACCTAGAATACTCAGACCCCCCCCCCCCACCCCCCCTCCCCCAAACTGGAAAACTCAGACCCCCTCACAACTATACAAATTTTCAAAGTGAAATAAACGTGGGCAAAATGAATTATCGCCGTTTATGAGGGGTTTGAGTTTTTACAGTTTGGGGGGTGGGTCTGAGTTTTCTAGGTCTTGTGCTTTGGAGCCGATTATAATAACATGAGACGACAAAGGAGAAGTGTTTGTAAACAGTTTCACTCTGCTAATTAATTTTCTACTCACATTTCACCGAGACGTACTCCATTAACGTTTATGCGAAAAAATCCTACATCGTTCGATAAGCGTTTCCTTTCTCAAACAATTATCCATCGAAGCGAAAACAAGTGTGCTTAGTTTTTTTTTTGGAATCAATACACTATTTTTATCACCTTGCAAAAGGATAAACCTCTGTGGCCTAAAGGTCACTGTTCTTGCCTGTGACACAGCTAACCCGGGTTGATGTCTTTTAGCTTTTTTAGTGGTATATATCACGGGCTTTATTTTTCTGTTTCTCTTTTTCTTGTTCTTTTAGAAATATTTTTTACAAGTGTTATAATTACTGTTCTCAATGGTTGAGCTGTATTTTAGAGGGATAAATGTTGATAGGGGTCTAAAGAAATAGACTCCAACACAAGCTAAACACAATGCGTCCGATGTAAGAAAGACAGACTTCCCTCTATTCTTTTGTTTAGCACTAAGTTAGGGATACAATACTGTTTTTTACAAGCCTGGGTTTAGGCTAATTGTAGCCTCTTGTTTACTAAATATCGCAAATGTGAGCCCTATCACCTGATGGTGTATGCACATGAATGTGATCACGTCATGTGATCTTTTTAAACCAATTAGAGCTGGAGAAATTGTAATAGTGAAATTATGTCCTTTGACAGAGCCTCTCAGACTCAGAAAAATTTTAGTGGTGAATTACAAATAAATGTAACTTACAGTTGAAAAACAGTACGAAAAACAGATGTGCAAAGTTGCAGTATAATTATTGATTATAATTATTTTGGTTTAATTTATTGTAACTTACGTACTTGTCGAGAGCTTTTCCAGTTTGATTATTTTACCAGGTACGATAAGATATGTGCACCAACAGGTAACTCTTTCTATGGAGCTAAACTCAAAATTATTGAGCTTAGTGATCCCTGCGATGGTTTGGGATTCGTCTGACATATTGATAATGGCGTCAAAGGAAGCCACCCGTACTCCCTCAACACCCCCATGTGATGACAGAGCTTCCTTCAGGTCGGTGGCTGTACAGACGTCATGGCCTACATTAATGAAAGCACGGACGTGTTGTTCACAGGTTGCAGTTAGCTGATCTGCGGCCCCTTTCCTGCCTTGTGGGTCGCTAAAATCAACACAGACTACTTGGATTCCAGTGCTGGTTGATATGTCTCAGCATGCAAGAATTGTACGGGAAGAGTGGTAACAGCCCATGTTGTCTTGATGGAAGTATGCTTTCTTTAGTTGTGGGTGCTCTTGTTTTAATGTGGCCAGTACATGACGCATGATCGCTATCACAGCTGAACTTCCCTGGCTGCAGGACTGGATTACATGAACAAAGCCTTGCCACTAAAGATCACCCTGTATCCGACGGTAAACAACAGATATGTGCCATGATATGCCACGTTTCCCAAACTAATTAGTTTGTGACTCCTGACATTGCTGAGGCGAAAATTTCATCACCCAGTCATTGACGATAAAAATTGCTTCAGGATGGAGAGCATCAATGACATCCAAGCGAGCCTGATCTTGATGTGTGGACCTTAGCAAGTGACATTTGCATGATTGGATGGCAAGGGTGGTTGAAGTAGCAAGATACGATGCTTCGTCTTTATCATCCTCCATGGGAAATGATGCCTCTTCCACTGCTCGCAAGATCTGATCTAGAGTTGACTGAGGACTTTCGCAGCGTTCGCATACTTCATTGTGCTCATGGTCGCACAGCTGCTGGAGGTCAGCATCGGCGCTGTCACTTAGTGCAAATATACTGCAGTGACTTGCCACAGTAGATGAAGTGCTCAGACACATGAACCTACAAAAAAGAAACTAGTGCCTTTAGCCTGTGTGCAACTAACATTGTCCGCCTCCAGATCCAGAAGCAAATGGATTAAAGTAAATGCAAACGATAAATGTGTTAAGGGGGGGGGGGGGGGAGATACTAAAAAAACTAGTATAGGGAGGCTCCGCCCCAGGTCCGACCCCTTACCTTTTTATATCCCATTTTTGACAAAAAAGGTACCCCTTTCATATACCTTCCAATGACAAATGGTACCCCTTTCGTATAGCTGAAACAGGAAGTCTTCTTGTCATTTTCACGTAGCGTTCAACAAATTAAAACAGTACAGCCGTAAGGTCCATGTGTATGATATATTTAAATGAAAGGCCCTTTTAAATACCTAAATGACAGATTTCCCTACCCTTTCATATACTTTGACTCGTGAAATCCCTATCCTTTCATATACCTGAAGCGTGAAAAAGGTACCCCTTTTGGGCAGAGCCCCCCCCCCCCCCCCCCCCTCCCCCTTATAGGCCATGCAAAACCAAAAATCATCTGTCTTTGTATATACTGGGTAAAAATGTTGCCTTGAAATCTCCCTTGAGGTATAATTTGGTGGCTTTCAGCAATTCCACATAGTGCAACTTCCACTGCAACTCCCACTCCTTCCCCGGCCAAGGTCACCCAGTTGTCGGACTAAATTTTAGAGATCCTCAAATGCACGAGCACTGTTGGTGGCAAAGTAATCGAGCCCTTGAAGGGACTTGCGCACAGAGGCCTTGCATTCAGTCAATACACACAACATATATAGCGCGCTGTGATTGGCTACCCGCGAGGTCAAGATGGAGCCATCTTGACCGCTCGGGATAGCCCATTCGTCCCATGTTTTACTGTCTTTTAATAGTGTCCTTTGAGTTATATAATAAATCCTTTATTGACCAAGCTTGTTCAGTCAAGATGGTGGAATATTGGCCTCGTTCTGTTTTGCAGGTTAAAAAAAAAAAGAACTTGGCCAATATCCCACCATTTTGACGTCACACTTGGCCAATAACCCATATATATATATAGCCAAGCAGGAATAGAACTGTGCTTTGTATAATAAATAGTTCTTGCATTCATATCATGAAAAAGATTGAATGTGACTTGTCCTTGTCCTCCAGTGGATGCCGAAGTCAGCTCTATGGCGTGGACAAATGTTCAGGTTATAATGTCCTTCCTCTATTGAGAAAATGCCTGAAATATTGTTGAGTAGTTTAGTAGAAGTTCTCCTAACAGAGAAAAAAAGCTGTAGGCTTAAAAGAATTCTTACCGGCTCTTGCTAACAACAACTTCATTTCAGTTTCTATGCCCACGTCCGTGCTCAATTTAGTAGAAGTCAAGTGTCCAGTGACATCTTTAGTGCAATCTTTGACCGCCACACATTCCAACTGACCAGGGTCATCCTTTGACAGGCCGCAGGGGGTAGGATGATTGAGTAGCCTGCTATAGCTACAAAGAGCCATTGAAAAACAACGAAAATCGCGGCCGAATTGTTTCTTAGTTCAACTAATCTCTTTCACAAAACCAGCTTGAGCAAAGTGCTTGAACAAAGATTTTGCTTTTATAGTCGCACAATGTTAATAATACCTAGACTAGTATTTTTAGCACGACTACATCATAACCTAAACTGGAACAGACATACAGATGCACCTGAATTTTTCACGTGTGTTGGAACAGTACAAGGAGTCTCCTTCTTATCACTTGGCTGGATTTGGACATTCCAGGCTAAATGCGAGACGATTATTTACTTAAAGGGAATTCACAACAATTGCTTGAGCAAAGGGCTTGAATGGGGTTACATTTTCTTTATCATTGCACAAGGTTTTCAAAAAAGTAATATATATTTTTAGCGCGGTTAAGGTCATAACATGAAATAGAAAAAGTACCCCACCTGAAACACGAGGCTATTATTTCCAAAAAAGAAATTCAACTGTCTGAACGGTTTATTACTCTGGGCCAGACGTTCTGAACTGTGAAACTTTACGGCTGATGGAATGCA
Organism: Pachyseris speciosa; assembly: GCA_016490735.1. Classification (NCBI taxonomy): domain Eukaryota; kingdom Metazoa; phylum Cnidaria; class Anthozoa; order Scleractinia; family Pachyseridae; genus Pachyseris; species Pachyseris speciosa. Next base: position 73,686 of record JAEMWC010001651.1, on the reverse strand, counting down.
AGACTCTTGTGTATCGAATGTCAACAACCCTTGTTAACCCGCCAGTGTAGCTCTCACACAGCCACGTATATGACATTGAGGCTTGGGATACAAAAGCCAGTGGTGTGGCATCGCAGTAGAAAAACGACTTTTGGGTATGTTTCATTATTTTGACTATATTAAAATAAATGTTCTTCAAAGAAAACAAAAGCCTCTCCACGTGCAATGCAATAGTCTACACTGTATTTGTCTTCAATCAAGCTGGAGGTCTTGCTTTGAAATTGTTTCTCATCACCAGCTAGAAATGTTCTCCATAAATTAATCTAGCTGTTCACGCCCTTATTGCAAGAGCTAATGAATGTATCCATTAATATCGTCGCAAGATTAAATTCATAGTGGCTTAGTGCGTTTAATCACTACAGTAACATGGTTAAGTTTACAAACGTCCCTGCATGTTATTTTGAACATGAAAACTGCACTTTGACTGCAATTTGACCGCAATTTGATATAATCGTGAATTTCTCAAAATTAAAAAATCGATGAAACTTTTAAATGTGATTTTTGAAAATAGTTTACCTAAGGTTGTCTTCCAACAAAATATGAGTGATTCATGAAATTGGTCGCTGACAAAATATTCTCAATCCTTACAGACAGTCATTCTTAAGTAATCACTAAGTAAACAAACATATTTCCTACTTCTTAATCATGAATAGTATTTAGATAGCTATTAATTAGACAAATTTTCAAAATACTTAAATGAGTATTCATGCCAGATGTCAAACCCTTACAATACTGGTTGTACTTTTACTGTCAACATAACTACAACATAGCTATATTTGCAACTAATTTATTTTGGCAAATATATTTAGTTATAGTTAATTTACCTTCTCTTTGTAGTATCTTAAATCTGTTCCACTAAAAACAAACCAACGCTTTCTCCATCCCTTATTGTTTTGCTGCCTGAAGAAAATGAAACCAAACCAGCTCAGTAGACAATCATTCAAAAGCTTTGGTGCTCACAACTGTATGTATCATCTGGTTCAAAGCAACTGGAATTTTTTTACTACTGAGAAAATAGGATACTAAAAAATAAGAAAATGTACATCCTTGGGGCAATCTATAACAAAGTATGGCCTTCACTCATTTCACTATCATGTAAGTAAACTACACAACTCATTGTTAGACAATGTTCTGTGTCTCCACTTCTCTCGCTGCTTTCAAAACTGCACTTAGAACTGTACATATACATTTGAACAAGGAATGCTGTTCTTTCTGCAAGTAATGTTAATCTTCAACTACAGATTATTTGCCTCCTGGCTTGTATCTAAATTACTTCTTAATCTTCTTAATTTAGTTAGTTCTACAAATTTCATTGTATATCATATGTATTTCCATGTATTCTTTTACTGCCATTCATTTATTGAAATTATTTTAAGTTACCAATTTAATTAATAACTTATTTTCTTTGGAGATATTAGCATATTGCTGTCTAGAATTCGAAGTAAAAATAATTAAGTTATTGATTGACTGACTGATTGATTGATTGATTGATTGATTGATTGACACTGTCACTGAGAGCAAGTCTGTAATAAAGCAGGCTAAGGAAAATGAACAAAACTAGATACAAACCACACTAAAGGTATTCAGACATTATCACATTTGAAGAGCTGTGATTTTTACAAGAAAGTTGAGGCTGAGATATTGAAATGATGAACACTCAAAACATCCCCTGGGACATTGCAGCAAACCAAAACCCTTCTTTATATCAGGGCTTCATAATAATGTGATGGAGAAACTGAGTCAACAAAACTTACCCCCTTGCTTCCAGAGAAATCCATCTTTCTTGCGAACCTACATATGAACAAAAGAGCTAAAAATTAATAGCCATCAACACCACTGCTATATGTTGCCAACTCTCTCGTAACTTATGTCACTCTTGTGCTATAGCTCTACCGTTTTTATGCAGAGCACCTGCAGCTCCTAATCAGCAGCAGAAGTGAAGTGCTACAACAGCCGTTACATCACTCTAGAATGTTTCGATAATGGCTAAATAGTAGAAAGACTTTACTGGCCAAATTCCAGGGAAAATAAATGAAAAAAGCTAAACTAGAAACAATGATGGAAGAGACCTCTTTAGCTTGTACACTTTGTTCTCCCAATGTAGGTCATGTGATTTTCCCAAGGGAATTTGCTGTTCATCTTTTCATAAATTATGCAAACATATACCCATGAACAAGATGAAAATTCAAAGAAACAGTTCTCTAGGGTAACATCACATGACCTGCATTGGGAAAACAAAACATGCAGGCTAAAGAGGTCTATTGCAAGCAAGGTGAAATATTCAAGAAAACTGAATTAACTTTGTGGTCTGAAATTGTACCTTTCCAGGAAATATACATCCCACCCTCACAGAAAAAAATTGGAAAACATTCTGAAAGGAAGGGGGTCTAAAGGCCAATCTTATTTCCTTAAAATGAGAAATAATTTATTTGTTACATGTATGTCCAGAGGGGTGTTGGAAAGTGGGGAGTATAAACTAAGAAAACCTTCTGAGCGAAGACTGCTTGTATTCTAAGGCAAGACTCATTTTATTTTCACTACCATTAATTTTACTTGCATCCCTAACCCTTCCTTGCTAGCCTAAATGCCTCTTCTGTTGCAAACTACCACTTTGTACTATTGCAGACTTAACCAAATTGTTGCAATTAGGCCACCTCGGAGATTCCAGATCCCAGACACCCTTACCCTGCTGCTAATAGCTTTGAACATGCTTACTCTTCTGCCAAAAACTTTGAACATGTTTACCCTGCTGCCAATAACTCTGAACACGCTTACCATGCTGCCAATAACTATGGTCACCCTTACCCTGCTGCCAATTCCTTTGAACATGCTTACCCTGCTGTCAATAACTTTGAACACGCTTACCCTTCTTCCAATAACTTTGATTACGCTTACCCTGCTGCCAATAGCTTTGAACATGCTTAACCTGCTGCCAATAACTTTGAACACGCTTACCCTTCTGCCAATAGCTTTGAACATGCTTACCCTGCTGCCAATAACTTTGAACACCCTTACCCTTCTGCCAATAGCTTTGAACATGCTTACCCTGCTGCCAATTTAACTTTGAACATGCTTACCCTGCTGCCAATAACTTTGAACACACTTACCCTTATGCCAAAAGCTTTGAACATGCTTACCCGGCTGCCAATTTAACTTTAAACATGCTTACCCTGCTGCCAATGACTTTGAACACCCTTACCCTGCTGCCAATAACTTTGAACATGCTTACCCTGCTGCCAATAACTTTGAACACCCTTACCCTGCTGCCCTCTAAATTCTTTCCGTCTCTTTCCCAACTTACCACTTTCCACCCCCCCCCCCCCCCCTAAGTCCCCTCACATAATCACATAATCTTAATTCTGTCTGTGTATTAACAGTCTGTTGATTGAGTGTAACAATACCTACTCTGGGGCTGAGAATATGTCTTGATAATCGGGAATCATCAGTGCAATCAACACTGTCATCTCTTGACAGCTGAAATAGGAATTAGGATAAAAAGTGAAGTGATCAGACCGTTAAAAACAGTTCAGAGTTAAGGTGGATTTCTGCTGTCATATACTTTTTACATAAATGTTGAGCAAAGTTCAGCTTTGACCTTCATGCAGGACCTTTCACACAATATTTTATTTAGTAATACACACTTGAAGCCAGTTAAATTTTTACGTCCATGAGCAACCCATAAAAATTGTGTGACAGTGGAAATCCACCTTTTCCCTGCTAGCAGAGGTCTCTGATGGCGAGAAAGGAGAGAGACCTCTGCTGGTGCCCAACGAGTTTCCTGTCGCGCAAGCGTGAGCGCTCCCTTGACAACGAATGACGTATTTTTCACGTGCGACCTTACTCAGCAGACCGGTTTGCGCATGAAATTTGCAAGTTCACAACAAACTACAATAAAAGTGTCTGATGTCCGAGATGAAATTTATTCTCCTCAAACACTAGTAAAACCAGCCATCACAGGAAAAGACCTTCTCCGAGTTCAGGAACTATTTTGACAACAAACTCCAAATGCTCCAGGCTCCGTCACATATGCGATTTCTTTGCCTTCAAGAGATGGAAAGTCACCTTTGATCTTGATAGCTTTGATTCCGCCAGTCTTTCACATGATAATATCTGGTCCTTAAAGTGCCTATGAAGCGAAATTTGTTTCTTGCTAATTTTAAAGTTTACCCCTAAAAACGCAAGAATCTCAAACTTTGAGGTGCTTGTGATTACAATTGTTGATTTTACGAGCATTTGAAGTTGGGCTATTTTGCCTTTAAAAATGGTCAGGGGTCTGGGTCGTGATGTGACGTCATTTTGGGTACAAAAATGTGTTTGATTTCCTCTTCGTTTTTGAGAAATAACATATGCAAAAAACCCAAGTCAGCTCTACTTTCGTGATACATTCGTGTGTCTTCCAACAGGCTACGGAAAATCTTTGATTTTCCAACTGGCAATCCGCTTAGCCGCAGCTCTACTTTCCAAGCGTCAATCATTTCATGTGCCCTAAAGGTAATTCAATTTGCGCATGAATATTAATACGCAAGGGAATGAGCTGACTTAGGTTTTTTGCATACGTTATTTCTCGAAAATGAAGAGGAAATCAGCCAAAACAAATACAGAGCAATGTTTTTTAACTGGAATGAAGTCCACACGCCAAATCTCAGTTTCTATTGAGCACATCGAAAATCGACCAAAAACCGGGGGGACGTTCTTGCCCCGAGCCCTTCAATTGTTGAGACCAGGGCCAATTAAATAGCATGCAGTAGCTAAGCGTACTTCCCTTATAAAACGTGGATTTACATGATTTTTTGTTTAACTGTAGGCGTCATTCTTTCTGATTAAATGGTATCTTTAGCTCTCATTGCCAACCGTCCTTCAATCAGAATGACAATGTTATTAAAAAATGTAATACCTTGGAATTGAATTCTGGAAGGTCATCTACCACACCATCCAAGGAATCATCACTTGAATAATCAGCTTCCACTGACTCTTCCATCCTATGGTATTCTCTTGACTTGACAGTTTCATAAATGGAGGTTTCCGTTATTGAATCATACTCAGTGTCGTGTTCTGGTCTACCAGTGACTGGGCTCAGCAATGGTTCAACTACTCAAAATACAATGAACACAACAAACGAGGTTTAGTTAAAAGGTATTTCTCTGTTCTTTCAGTGACGCCATTTTCAGACCACTTCAGTTAGGCATTAATAATTCAGGGATGTAGCTAAGGAACATCTAAGCAGGCTTATCAGTAAACCCAGTCAGCCATTTTGGACTGTACAGGGCTCGACACTAACACTCACCTGCTTTCCATTGGAGAGGAAATTTATGTCTTGGAGAGTAAAAAAATGAAAATGAATGAGAATAAACTTCGGCATGTGATGGAAAGCAGAATTTTCTTTTAAAAGGCTTAACTCAAACTGTTTGCAAATGAAATGAGAAAACAACTCTCAGACATTGATTTTATTCTTGATAATGACAAATTTTGCCATGAATTCTTGCATTTCCACCATTATTATTGAAGGATGAAAAAAAAAAAACTCCCAATGAGGTCTGGGCTCAACAATTTACACATAGTAAGTGAATGTGACATAATTGGAGATACATAGCAGTAAAGAATGAGTTTATTTTGGTTCGGTTTTACACAGACAAATAAAGAACTACTATCAATGAGACATGATAAGAAAAACATTGTGGATAGCAACTATGATACTGTAATCTATTTCGGCAAGTAAAATTTTGAGGTGGAAAGTATTTAATATTTTTTGAAATCTGCTTTCCAAAGTGGAAAGTGGTGTCAAAAGTTAGTGTCGAGCCCTGCTGTATGTCTTTGAAATCAGACCAAATTTAGTACCGAGGCAGGCCAGACATTTTACCTGTCTGACATCATACTGGTTTTAACTAGTCTTGTGTACACTTACTCACACCAGGCAAAGTCGTACTGGTCTGGCATAATCTGGGCCTAACATAAATTATCATTCAAAGGTGAGTACATAGACCCTTTTCATAATGGCGCCCGACAAATTATTCTTTTATTCTTATGATAATAAGCCCTACTAGCCTCGTCAGCATGTGCAAAATTCAATAGAATTTTTACATTAAAGTGAGGTTAGTAGGGCTAATTAACACATATACAAAAGAATAATTAAAATCGTCCGCCATTATGAAAAAGGTCTATGTAGTTATATCAGGAGAATCAAAGTTTTAAAGGGGCACTATCATATACTGTAATTTGGATCTGAACCTAAACATGTGTTTCCAACAGTAGAACATTGAAAAAAATTGCTTCCTACGCAGTACTTAACATGTGCATTGAAACTATTTGCAGTTGCCATAGTCTGGGCCTAACCTAAATTATCATTCAGGGGTGAGTAGTTGTATCAACTACAGGAGAATCAAAGTTTTAAAGGGGCACTGTCGTGTAATTATGCTAGTTTCTTTACCGTCCAAGAAATAATTTGAACTCTACCTCTTTGTGTTACACAAGGTATTCATCATCACATAACAGATTCAAAAAGTACTTCTTTGCAATGTGGACTAAGTTATAACAAGAATAGCCCTGATAGTACCCCTTTAAGTATTAAATGGATTTGTATGGATAATGTTTCAAAAAATTCAGACCATAATGAAACCCACACTTATCATCAAGGAGTCAAAACAGAGCAATTTTTGGTAATTTAACCATGACATTCTTTCTACTTTTGGTTTCTGTAAGGCTATGTTCCATAATTAAAAAAAAAATGTGCCCCTTGCTGTTGAGAGAAATAAATATAACTCAGCTATCCTTACAGGATCTTCTTACCCAAGTAGTTCCTCAAAGTTAATAAATTCATACCCCTACCTTGAAAAAAAAAAAACTTTTAAGGGCAGTGGCTGCTAGTCCACTTACATGTAAAATGTCCATGCTTTGTGAACTTATAACAACAACAATATTTTGGCACTCCCCTGGTGGGGCTTTTCAGTGACAATACAGAACTTACTTATCCTATGAAAAAAAAACTATAATAATAATAATAATAATATTAAGAACTGTACATAGATGCGTCAGAGGTTCTAGATATCCATTCAAATCACGCGAGGTCTCAGAAGACTTCACTCTCGCTGTATCTGGTCTACAGCTGTATTCATAATTTCAGGCCTAGATTTTCTAAGCTCAATTAAGTGCTTTTTAAAATCAACAGGAATTGTAAATAGGATTTTAATAGTTACCATTGTTTGTCACATATCTAGTTTTTAATTTGCTAACAATAGGATATTTATTTAAATTGATTGTAAACAGGATTTTAATAGTTAGTTTATTATTATTATATTCATATAAACAATACACATATAATTATGAATATCATTTTTTAGTATTCTAGTAGATCATATACTGTAAATTTAAGATTGTTTGAGAATTTGTTAATAAAGTTTATTAATAATAATAATAATAATAATAATAATAATAATAATATTAATAATAATAATAATAAAATAATAATAATAATAATAATATTAATAATAATAATAATAATAATAATAATAATAATGGATGGTTTCCCTAGCCAGCTGGTTGCTGCCCGGAGCCAATGAAAACCAGATTTGATCTGAGATTATTAGCAATAATAATAATAATAATAATTACAATAATAATGTCTATAGATCCTATGCAAAAATGGCTGCTTTTAAATAATTCTTTTGCTTGTATTCAAAACAGGCTCACTAACCTTGTTTTTGAGGCAAAAATTCTAAAGAATTGTTTTGATATTCCAAACGAGGTTAGCGAGGCTATTTTGAATACAAGCAAAAGAATAATTTAATGAAAGCCATTTTTGCATAGGGTCTATAAAAGCAGAAATTAATATAATATTATCAGTACAAACTAAATGCTAGAAACAGTATGTGAACAATCAATAAAAATGCTCAAGAATTTCTGCCGGTTAAAAAGTCAGTAATTCATTTATTTTTCTGGGGGAATTTGAAAGAAGAGGTTGATTTTAAGGTTTTAAAAGTGTTATCAAGATTGTTCCAGATGTTTACTATGTGATAATAAAATGACCTCTGACCGACGCTCAAATCATACCATACCTTGCGGATGAGTACCATCTAATTCACCTTGCTCTTTTTCATTACTTTCTGTAGTGGGCACAGCAGGTAGTGGTATGTTGGGAAATCCTATTTTATCTTTCAAACTGCCACTTGATTTTCTGGATGGAGGAGGAGGGGGAGCTGCTCTCTTAGAGGTGGGGTATCTTGGCAAGGTTGATGGTTTGTCTTCTGAAATAATCCTTTTGCTTCCAGGTGTTGAAAATGAATTTGTTCTTGGTTTTAAAGAATGGTTTAAAACAGAAGGTGATTCCTCATTCTCGTCATTTGTTGTGTTCTTGTCTGGCATCAACGCTGTCACTAACACCCCATCTTCTGATTTCATTCTACTACGTGGAGCGGGAACAGGCCTTTTTGAACCTGTTCTTGTAGGTGCCTTTGGTGCTGGTCTTGTTTGTTGAACTGGTGTTACTGAATCGCTTGTTGCACCCTCAATGTTTCCATATATAACACTTTCTTTGGTAAGCTGTTCCTCTAAAGCTTTTGAAGCCACATCTTTAGTCAAAGGTTCAGGTAAGCTTGGAGAGCTTGAAGAAAGGCTTAGAGCCGTAGGAGTTTCATCAACTTTCACAGGATCAAAAGTCGCAGTAATGTCATCACTAGCAGAAACAGCACCTTGCTGCTGTGTGTGAGTATTTGAACTAGTCTGCATGCCACAACTTGGCATCACTTCTGGTTTATTTTCAGAGGCTGCTTTTGTTGTTCTTCGTGGGGGTTTGACAGGCGCCTTCTTCTTAGGGACATCTGCAGGTGCAGACAACTCCACAGAATGTGACTGCTGTACTAAATTTTGTGCTCCTATATCAGTTTCACCTGAACTAGTCCCTTCCTCCAAATCCCTCCTTGGTGGTATGGGTGGTGGTCGGCCTTTTCCTGATGGAGGACGTTTTGATATTTTTGGTGGGAGCCTTGGAGCATCGTCTTCAGAGTCTTCAATATTAACATAAAGTCCGTCTGTATTCCCCACGTCTTCCTTCATAGCAGTACTGCTAACGGGTTGTTTGCTTTCACCATCACTATCGAAACTTATTAGCGACTGTTCCTGTACATCTCCCTCGTCATCTCCATTTCTCATTAAATCCGTGTTTAAGATGACACCGTTCTCCTCGTTTGTCAAATTGACCCCGAGTTTTTCTCTTAGCTTCTCCACAAACCCCAGAAATCGTCTCCGATGGTACGGCAACACAATTCCAATCTCGTCGAGGACATTTTCATCTATCTTACAACAAATCTCAAGGGAAATGTAGCCGTTTGACACGAGTTTATCCGCATACCTTTCGAGCTTAACTTCGGAGGCTAGCCATTCCTTCACCGCCGCAATATCCTCGTTATCGGCAGCCATTTTGAGCTACAGTTTCGTAGTTTCCCAAAGATCCATGCTGGTATAGATCGAGGTGTGATGCAAAATTAATTTGCTCCAACTGAAACTCTGAGCTTATCACAGCCCCATTTCAGAATTTACAAAATCATGCAAAATGTTTTCGATTGTGCTGAAAAGCTTCCGGGACCACCGAAATGCGCACAATCGCGACTGCTGAAGAATGCTGACCACGCTTCAGCAGTCACGGGGCTCCACACAGGACAACCAATCTCTCTCCGTCCATCTCATTGTTTAATACTGTTGTTCATGTTGTCTGCCTTTCGTTCGTCTCGTTTTCCGAATTTTCAGCGTTTGCAGCTAGGATAGCAGTTATGCACGAACAAAACCACTCGATAAATTATAAATTTTACGCTGTTCTTCCGCTTTGAATCCAATTTTCATTTCTATACGTTACTTACTTACTTATAGTTTAATCCTCGTAGTGTTACAACCATACAGGATGCTAAAAGAATGTCAATTGAACTTACATTTAACAGGATGTCGTACAGCACAATTACAAACTTACAATTAGCTCCAACTTTGAAATTAATGTACACACGTTATAATGCAAAAAAAAAAAAAAAAAATACTAGGACTCTGTCTGATGTGGAGAGTTTATAAGGTCACTGTCATTGAGTTGCAGAGCTGAAAATTGTTTCCACGGTTTTTTCAGCCGGCAAGGGTAACAGTAATGTTACAGAAAGGCACTGAACAAGGATATTGGAAGACAAAATGAGCTCTTCCGATGACGATTGTTCAACTCATATTTGCCCACTGGTGAAAAAATATTTGTGACTGAGCGAGCCACATCGATTTTCTACTGGATCCATTGACATTCTCAGCAGTAGATTTTTTATTTTCATCTTTTCAGTTGTTTTAGCTATATATTCGACGACACTCGTGATTGTTTTCCGACGACACCAACATTATCATCGCCAGTCGCCGGAAGATTAGTCGTTATTTGATCAACAGATTAGAAATTGGCTACCCAATCATCTCAGTAATTTTCTTAAAACTAATCTTAAACTATTGATGTAAGACCTTTTACCAACCACGGCTATGTTCGACCACCTCTTCATGGGTACCCACTTTTCGTATCTTCTTCCTCCTTTCTCTACTGATCAGATATGCATTAATGGTCATAAATGAGCTCTGACCGATTGTTTGTTTTAATTTATTCCCACGCTCGGTTAGTCAAAAATTTCAGCCTTGTCACCGTGACCCCCGTGCCCTAACCACACAGGAAGAACCTCGGAAGTTAGCGCAAAGATGCGTCTGTGTTCAGTCGATTTCAGTCGAGTTCAGTGATTTAGACGGGGAGCGGTGTGTACCCGAAAAGCGAAGGCAATAATATTGTTTTCTTACGAATTACGGCAGCTTGCTGAATTTTCCGACGAAGGCACTGAAAATTCATCAAGGGTCACAAATATTAAGTTAGATCCGAGACTAAATTGGGGCTAAACTGAAGCGTATTAACCAAGGGTGGAATTCAACGAGATAGTGAGAGGGAAATGAAATTTAAAGCTTAGTTGCCAGCAAGCATACATACTGTGACGTTATTTCCTTCCTCTTCATTTACGTAATCACTTCAACTTACTATAGCTTTACTGGGTACAGGCCTACCGAGTAAGGGTTAGGCACAAACGGGACTCCTAGGTCCAATGCAAGGTACCCCCGCCCCCCGCCCCCCGCCCCCAACCCACCCATTCCCACAACCCATGAAGGCTGACCACACCACCGGGGTCTACGTCCCCTTCTCTTTTCGAACAGTGGTGTGGGTTCTATAACGTCCCACAAGAACAAATCAGAGAGAGAGGGAGCTGTGAGGCGGGGCCTACGGTTTTTCGTCTTTGTCCGAGAAGACTAGAAAATCTAACCGTTTGCAGATGTAATTACAAAGGCAGCACTTTCTCCTCAATTATTTAAAGACCCTGGGTGTTGGTCCGGCCGGTGTTAGAACCCGCGACCTCCCGCACGGTAGTCCGGTGCTCTACCACTGAGCTAACTGGTCGGCGTATTCTCATTGTAAGTAGGACAGCCCGGGGGTGGGCTCCTTTCGGAACAGGATCAATGATCATTGATCCAAGATCACTTGGATCATGATGTATCAAATTATAGGAACCGAGCAATCCATTCTGGGAAAGGATTCTTCGGTTCCTTTGATGTACTATGATCCGAGTGATCTTGGATCTAGACCCCCTTCTGGACCCTCTTCTTGGCCCCTCTATGTTTCTGTTCAAAAATAATAAAATGATAAAAAATAGTCTTCGCTTTGGATTTCAACTTCGGTCGGATCATTGATAATTAGAGACAGTATTACAGTAATCGCGAACACTACCACCGCCAGTTGCCATTTTCATCTCGTGACAGACTTGCTTTGAATTTCGCTGACTTTGTCTTGCTGATTTTTGTTGTTACCAAAAGGTTAGATAGAAGTTAAATATGCAAATTGCTGTTCGGCTTTCAACTGGCTTTCGGAGTATGTGAAAATTATTGTTTTATCGATGGCAGATTTATGTCACGTTCTAGGCAACCAGAGTGATCATATTTCACTCCATCATGTTTGATGCCACAACATTCGGCGGATTTGATCTGGCTCTAATAATAATAATAATAATAATAATAATAATAATAATAATAATAATAATAATAATAATAATAATAATAATAATAATTTAGAACTTATATAGCGCATTTTCCATGTGTAGATGATCAAATGCGCTTTACAAGCAGATGAAAATGGAATTTGGAAATGTTGGTTTTTCTGGATAGGGGAAAACCGGAGAACCCGGAGAAAAACCTCTCGGAGCAGAGAAGAGAACCAACAACAAACTCAACCCACATAACAACAAACTCAACCCTTCCTCTGCTGCAGCGAGTTGTCTGTGACTTTGGACAGCAGTTTCCTCGTATCGATGCTGTGGTTCTTCGATTCATTTTTTCACAATCTCGTACCCATAGTCCTCAGGCTCTTTGGCCAGCGTTTAGTCGCCAGGAGAGACTCTGGGATAATGGGAGAAAATCAAATTTTTTTGATTGGCTGGCATGTAACGGTTTCCATTGTTTTGCCCCAGATTTTCTGGGAAAATAGCGGTCCATTATCCCAGAGTCTCCGTAAATACGTAGTGTAACTATCATATAGTGGTTTACCGTCGTCTAATAGGGGTACCCAAGAGAAGTCGTCTAATAGCGTATACGGGCATACATGACAATACACTGGCATACATGGCCATACACTGGCATACACTAGCGTACACGGTTATACATGGCCGTACATGAGCGTATTTGACCTCATACGTCCATACACTTGTCTACACGGGCATACATGACCATACATTGATATACACGGATATGCACGAGCACACAGCCATACACGAACATACATGGGTATAGACAGGTGTACACGGGCATACACAGGTGTACATGGACAAACACGGGCATTCACGGGCATCCACGGGCATACATGGGCATACACTGGCGTACACGGGCATACACAGGTGTACATGGACATACATGGGCGTATTTGGCCATACACGTATTTAAGGGTTATGACCAAACGACGCGGGTAGTATTTGAGTCACATGTATACCCCTCTAAACCCCAATACAAATCATTAACTTTCGTAAAGGAGTCTTCCTCAGCTTCTCTTAGTAGTGTGCATTAACTTTTATACAGATCTCTACTGATTAACATGGCAAACGTGGCAAACACTACCAATGGTTTCAGGGTTTTTTTTTGCAAGTAGGATAAAACACGGCAGCTAATTAATTAATGAAGCTCTCGCCAACACACTAAGAAAGTATTGCTGAAATCGTAATTGAACAAAGCAACATTAGTCCTGCGCCTGAAATGGCTGAGGCCTTCAATCCCCATTTCGCAAACTCTGGACGTGATTCGGCTAAAGACATATTCCGGGCTGTTAACGAACCAGAATCTCAACCCCACTAACCAAACTTCTTCCTTTTAACGGCTGTAGTGTTAGTGAAGTCCTTAAATTACTAATAAGCTGTCAATTAACTTTAAAAAATCGAATTTTATGGTTTTTAGACCACGCCAAAGGAGGCAAACACTTGATCTATCTATTCAAATTGACAACAATAAGATTGATTGTGTGAAAGAAACAGTATTTTTAGGTGTTATCCTTGATGAGCATTTGTCATGGAAGCCTCACATTCTTAGTGTCTCTAGAAAAATATCAAAATCTATGGGCATTATTCATAAGTCAAGTTTTTGCCTTCCCAAAACTTCCTTACACTGTTTGTACTATAGTCTAGTTTACCCTTACTTAATATATTGTGTTTCAGTTTGGGGATCGACATATCAGAGTAATTTAAATCGCGTTATTCTTCTGCAAAGAAGATAATAAGAATAATATCTAAAGTTCCTTTCGATTCCCACACTGATGTTCTTTTCAAAGAAAAGGAGATTTTGAAATTCTCTGACATTTATTTATACCAGATAGGTAAATTCATGTATCTATTCAAAAGAGGTTTACTTCCTAATTATTTTCGTGATATGTTTACTCTCGCAAGCCAGTTACATTCGCATTATACTAGAAATTGCAACCTTTTTTACATACCTCCCTGCCGAACTAATATTCGAAACTTTTCAATTCGGTTTCAAGGACCTAAGTTTTTCAACTCGTTAAGTCATGACATACAAAACAGTGAAAGCATCCGTTTGTTTGGGAAAAGACTTAAAAAATTCCTTCTTTCTTAGGCAAATATACTCATTGTTGAGCTACTTACTTCTTCTTTTTCTTTTTTTTTTTTCTTTTCTTTTTAAAATAATACATTTCATATTTCGTGCTGTCCCCGCAATTCGTATGATGTATCCTATATTGTCAGGAAGCCTATAGTTCATAAGCCCCCGGCTTCTATATAGGCTTTCTTGTCATTACCACCTTAAACATTTGTAGTCTATTGTCTTAAGTTTAAGTTATTATAAATTTCCTGTGTTTCGTATTTATTTTTTAAATTTTGTATTTTTATGTGGTTAATGGCAAATAAATGGAAATGGAAATGGAAATGAAATGGAAAATCTGCTGTGAAGTCAAGGAGACGACTGGTCAGGTCAATACGCCGTCCTGGCTGCTTAAATGTATTCTAACACCTTTTAACGTTTATTTCTAAGCATTCGCTTTGTTCTGATTTTGTTCCTTTAGACTGGAAGTTAGCCAGAGTTACGCCAGTTTTTAAAAAGGGCAATAGACAACATGTAAACAATTATTGGCCAATTTCGATTATTCCGGCCGTTGATAAGGTTTTCAAAAGAATAATTTGTTATCAATTCTACAAGTACCTTTATGTCGGTGTCCGTATTAGGGAGGCGTTCGTATTACAGAGGTAACCACGACGCCATCTTTTTTGAGGCTCCACTGACAGTTATAAGTGTTTAGTAACTAAAATACGCCCACAGTTGTCTTTGAGGTGTATTTAAACTAACTAATATACTTATACCTGGACAAAAATTTCTTATTTTGGCTAACTTTTAGCTGATCTGAGTGTATTTAAAGTGCATATGAAGCGAAATTTTGTCACTAGCTTGTTCGAAAGAGCTTTCAAAATGATGAAGAACGGCGTTTATTTTATTGTGATAGCACTCTTGGTTGCCGAGTTATTCAAGGTTTTTCATTTATGCAAATTAGAGGACTTGCGACGTCACAAGGTGGACAGATAATGAAGTAAAATCACAAATTATGGAATATCTGTGCAAATACTAAGTCTACAGGGTTGAAATTTTGCAGGGTTGATGTGCTGCCAGAACTACACATTATGATAGTGGTTATGACGTCACCATAGCAACATACTTGTTACCAGACCTCTATCTTCCCAAATGAGAAATGCCTTATTTATTGCTCCAGAGTCTAACACACTTTCTTATACTTCTGCTGTGTAATGTCCATATTTGCTCGCACCCACTGAATGAACGTCAAGAGCAAACAGCACTTCTTGGGGAGGGAAACTCTGATTTTATCCTTTGGAAAGGTAGAGATCTGGTAACGAGATGATATCTGATGTTATTTTTTACTGAAGCATCTCAGCGGTCCGGAATCCAAAATCCTTGAAACTGATTGGCTGATGGGGCGCACAGCAGCGGTCCGGATTCCCATTCGGACCCCGAGTACGACCGTTGCCGACTTTGAAGCTAATTTAGCTAAACTTGGAAGCGATTGAGAATTCCATCAAAGTGAAAGCGCAAAAATGGCGTAAATGATGTTTATATTAACCATGAATAGTTGTTAAGTGGATGAAGAAACAAGTTGTTGATGAAATCGTTACAATTACTGAAAAAGGCGAGTATACATAACAACTGAGTACAAAATCCGAATTAATTTCAAAGTTGCTTAGTAATATTATTGCAAGGTTGCGTTGTGAGCTCCATTTCGGTCTCGAGTATGGCCCTCGGCCTGCGCCTCGGCCATACTCGAGACCTCTGGCAGTTTTTCCCAATACGGAACGACCTAGGCCGGCAAATAATATAATTATATATCATCCTTTTATGGGAGAGAATATTTACTTCGAAAACTTCATGGTTCTTGTGGGCAGTCAAATCCTGAGGCTCAACATCTTGTTGTGCTTCTGATTAGAAACCGAAATGTATAGCCGAAGGAAACAAACTAACATTTCAGAAGGCTCGAAATCGCGCGTACAGAGAAGCTACTAAACTCCAAATTACAGGCCATGACAAATCCCATCCAAGTCAATTCCCTAGGAGAAGAGAATTGAGCAAAGCAAAAACAAGCCTAAAAGTAAGCCGCATTGGGGCAAAGAGGCCACAAAGGAAAGGCGTACAACAGGTCGACCGACCAAACCAGACCCTGATGAAGAAGTTTTCTTAGGGATTCTGACTGCAGAACAATGTCAGGACACAAATAACTGTGAAAGTGAGATTGATAATATCCAGTTGCAAGGACATGGTAACAAAGTCATAGTTGAAAGCAGCAGCTGCCAGCCATACCACAGGCACAGGCACACCACACCAATAAAGTGTAAGATAGATACTGGTGCAGAGATGAATGTAATGTCCAAGCAGGACTATGAGAAAGTGGTTACACAGTCCCTAGAAAGACAACTCAGTCCACCGCAGTGCAAAATCACAGCTTATGGAGGACACCACATAAACAGTCTTGGCTCCTGTCATTGTATCTACACCACAATGGTGATGTAAAGGCAGTGTCATTTGAAGTTACCGAAGTCACAGCTCGGCAATGCTAGGATGCAAAACTTGCAGTGACTTAGAACTTGTGAAATTAACTGCAAACTTACACAGGGATCAAATGTACAAGACAAGACAAAGCCGTCACCCGATCGTCAGCAAAGTGTCAAATCTCACACCCCACACCAAAGAGGAACTCCTCAGTGACTACCAGGACCGCTTCGAAGGGCTAGGCAAGTTCAGAATGTAGCCATACCATATAACCCTTGAACCTGACGCAGAACCCGTCATTCATCCACCGCGCTCGGTATCAGTCCACTTACGAGAGCTCTACAAGCAAGAAATCGACAATATGCTGTAACTTGGTATCATCACACCAGTTGACATACCTACAGACTGGGTAACCAGCATAGTTTCTGTCAGAGTCAACAAATGAAAAGGGAGTATTAAAAAGCTTAGAGTATGCCTAGATCCCCGGGACTTAAAACAAGTGGGTCAAGAGGGAACAAAACTACAGGCAAAACAATCGATGAAGTGGTGACTCAACTCAACGATGCCAAGTTCTTTACACTTGTTGAATGCTAAAAAGGATTGGCACGTCCCCACTTGACGAATCAAGTTCCTACCTCACCAGCTTTTCTACCCCCTTTGGTAGATTTCGTTTCACCAGGCTGCCCTTTGGTCTAGTTGTCTCTCAAGACATATTCCAAAAACAGCTCGACTCAGCACTCGAAGGCCTCACCGGTGTCACAGGCATTGCAGATGATACCTTCGTTTTTGGATCTACAGAAGAGGAACACGTCAAGTACTTATCCAACCTCATGGAACGTGCACGGCAAGAGGGCATAGTATTTAGCAAAGAGAAGTTGCAATTCAAACGCGAAGAGATTAGCTTCTTCGGACACACCTGGACCCCAGGTGTAAGACCTGATGACAGCAAAGTCTCGGCTATACAAAACATATATGCAACCCCCAGAAGATGTCAAGAGTTTACAAAGTTTCCTAGGCCTGGTCAACTACCTCACACGGTACTCAGGTCGCCTGGCCACCATTACTGCTCCTCTCCGTGAGTTAACTAAGAAAGAGGTAGCCTATATGTGGGGGCCAGAACGTGATCGTGCATTTAATGCAGTTAAAGATGAAGTGTCCACCCTCGGTGTGCTCAGATATTTCGACCCCAACTCCAAAACAGTTGTCCAAACAGATGCATCACTAAAAGGTGTCGGAGCTGTACTCCTTCAACAAGGACAACCTGTGTTTTATGCTTCTAAGGCTCTCACTGAAACAGAACAGAGGTATAGCAACATTGAACGCGAAGCATTGGCGTTAGTGTGGGACTTGAGAGATTCCATTACTTCATTTACGAAAAGCAATGTACCGTCCACACTGATCATAAGCCCTTAGAGGCAATTTTCATGAAGAGGCTATCTAGTTGTCCAGCAAGACTGCAACGATTTGTCCTGAGAGCTCTCAAGTATGACGTTATTGTCAAGTATGTACCAGGTGCTGAAGTACCTATTGCTGATGCCTTGTCAAGAATCTCACCACAACCGACATCTGGCAACAACCAGCTACAACAGCTTGACATACACCATGTCACCAAGTCGCTTCCTGCATCGCGAGCGAGACTCCAGCAGATTCGGGAAGAGACGGCCCATGATTTCACCATGAGCAAACTGAAAGAGATGGCTTACAAAGGATGGCCAGATAAGAGAGAAAAATGCCCAGAAGCATTGCACGATTTCTGGAACTTTCGAGACGAGTTAACCATTGAAGATTGGTTAATACTTAAGGGTGACCGCATCATTATTCCGCCATCTCTTCGACAGGAGATGTTAGAAATCATTCATCAAGGGCACCTGGGTCAGGAGAAATGCCCTGCTGCGAACCAGAACCTGCGTTTTCTGGCCTGGCATCACCAAAGATGTCATCAATCTCGTACAAGAGTGTAATTCTTGCCAAAGACACCAACGCCAGCAACAGAAAGAACCAATTCTCCAGCCAGAACCACCAAATTACCCTTGGCAAAGGTTAAACTCTGATTTGTTCGACTTCAAGGGCCACCAGTACTTCCTTGTCTTAGACCGGTATAGCAAGTTTCCAGTCATCCGAAAGCTTTCAAGCACGACCTCCGCAGCCGTTATCACCCATCTTAAGAGCATATTCGCAGCGTACGGCATCCCCAGTAAGTTAGTAACTGACAATGGTCCACAGTACAGTGCAAAGGAATTCGCAGATTTTACCACCTCTTATGGAATAGAGCACATCACCAGTTCCCCACGTTATCCGCAAGCCAATGGATTTTCGAACGCATGGTACAGACAGTGAAGAACATACTCGAGAAATGTGATGAGGAAGGTGACACCCTTACCTAGGTCTACTATCATACAGAGCAACACTCCTCTACCACCACCTGGGATCACCAGCAGAGCTGTTAACAAAGAGAAAGTTCAGAACACTGTTACCTATGTCCCACCGTGCAAACCTTACAGATGATTCAGCACAAGTTAAGGAACAGTTACAACGACAACAAGAGCAGCAAGGCCACTATTATAACCTGAAGGCAAGGCCAACCCTAGAACCACTCCATCCAGGCCAGCCAATAAGAATCCTCGATCACCAAACCAAGACCTGGGAACCAGGCACTGTTGTGAGAACAGCAAAAGCACCAAGGTCGTATATAGTCAGGAACAGCAAAACAACAGGTGTGTACCTGCGTACAAGATCACACCTCAGGCCGGACCATGCGACACCCCATACGCAACATCCACCCCTGATGGCAGTACCTTAAGTTGTCATGCCACCAGCAGGAGACAGTATAGAACCTAGTTCCCCTGCAAATACTCCAAAGCCCTCCCAAGTAACAAAGAGAAAAGTAAACTAAAAACTAATCGTCCACCAATTTGACCATTTTTTAAAACATTCTATAAGTTAGTAATACGTGATTCAGGTTTCGAAAATGCAAAAGATAGTTTAACTGAATGAATGAGAAATTTCGAGAAACGGTTCGGAAGAATTCGTCAAACTTTGAAATAATTTAAACACCTTAACGGGAATACGTTCCCGGGCGTCTGGTCCTTGTAAGTATTCATCGCAGACCTCCTTGAAGTAAGCAGGAAGATATTGGTCCCTGCTTGGTGCGGTCCAAAATCCCTTCCCAGGAATTTTGTTTAGGATTGAAATCTGCGAGGACATCTCGCGAAGAGTGATATAATGAGTGGAGCTGTAGGTGTAGAACAAACTGGAGTTAGTGAAAGCATGCATCAGTCAGGGGCACCCAACGAGCCAAATCAACCAAAAGCTGCAGAAAGGCATTTTTAAGTACCTTGTGATGTTTGAAGTTTGTTAAAGTGATGTTTTCATAAGCTAGAAAACGTTCATCTGTTCGGATTCCCTAGCTGAAAGTTTAATTGCCCGAAAATGTTAGGGAACAAAATCTTCCTTTGAGAAATGCAAGCTGAAATGAACTCCCCACGAGCTTTCTAGGGAACTATTTTCTTTGCGAAAATGCCAGCTGACGTTTTTGACTGCCAAGTACAGCAATTACGACCTTTCCGAAAACCTCAGGGGCTATGATTTTCCAATTGCGAATATTTTAGGTCACGTTTTAGTTACAAAAATCCGAGTGCACTCTTTAATCGACGCCGAAAACCAAAGGCAAATTACTCTCCACCGAACAGATATCTACCGAAATTTGTCGTTGGGTGCCCCTGATCAGTATTAAGCGATACCGTTGATCATTCCAAAAACCACAAAAAGAACCACTAGATAACTCAACCAGCATATACCTATCGGATGAGCCTATACCTCCATCGAGGTATTGACAGTTTGCGGGATTACCTGAATGAGGTAACCCTCCACCGAACTTCCGCTAGCTACGTAACATTTAAATGAAATACTGAAATTGTTCATGGCTTGAAATGAGCCATTCTTGAAACTTCCGATAGCCCCATCTTTTGCGATAAGGCCAACATCGATTTCTTTATCTTTCTTCCCTTGGGAAGTGGAAGGCTCCTGCGAAACATCCATTTCCAAGAGAGACTTTAAACAAAGTGACTGGCAATTTAGTTACACGTGTTTGTAAATTAACTAAACAATATGCCATTGTTCAAATTATATGAGCTGATCTGATTTGCTGAAAATCGTGTCGAAGTGAACATGAATGACAGCTTGTTTAAAAGAAACAGAACACATGAAAGTGCCGGCGAGGCCTGTAAGCCTGCGTAGTTGATTCACTTGACAGACAGTGCCATTTGAAAGATTGTTTCCTCTATTAAAGAATGATTGATGACAATAACCCCTTATAATTGTAACGTGAGCGGGCGCTTTCAAAGAGCCAGGCAAGGAATAAACCTTAGATTAATCTTGGATCGAAAACAACAACACAAAAGGAAAAAAAAAACATTTTAATGGTTAAGTGTGATTTGAAATGACCTAACCATATTACGGTATGGAAATTTTGCGACCGCGTCTCCTCAAGGGAAAAAACGTTTCGGTATCGTTTGCTTTAAACAAAGGACGATTGTTGGGACTAGTACCATACCAGCACTGTGATGGTTGGTTCTCCCTAAAGGGGGGGGGGGGGGGGGGGGGTCAATCACCACATTTTTCCTAGGTTTGTTTACCTTGCAAGCGGTAGAAATCTGTCATCAGAGAATATTGCCAAGTGCCACCCCAAGTTTTCCGATTGGAAAAATCTTTGAAAATAGGCAAAAACATCAAAGAAACCGTAGTTCATGTCCATTTCTACAGGTGTATGGCCATGTACGACAGTATACAGCATTGTACATCAGAGTATGCCCATGTATATCAGTGTATGCCCATGTACACCAGTGTATGGCCATGTATGCCCGTGTATGGCCATGTACGACAATATACAGCAATGTACACCAGAGTATGCCCATGTATATCAGTGTATGGCCATGTACACCAGTGTATGGCCATGTACACAAGTGTATGGCCATGTATGCCCGTGTATGGCCATGTACACCAGTGTATGGCCATGTATGCCCGTGTATGGCCATGTACACCAGTGTATGGCCATGTATGCCCGTGTATAGCCGTGTACACCAGTGTATGGCCATGTATGCCCGTGTATGGCCATGTACACCAGTGTATGGCCATGTATGCCCGTGTATGGCCATGTACACCAGTGTATGCCCATGTATGCCCGTGTATGGCCATGTACACCAGAGTATGGCCATGGATGCCCGTGTATAGCCGTGTAGACCAGTGTATGGCCATGTATGCCCGTGTATGGCCATGTACACAAGAGTATGGCCACGTATGCCCGTGTATGGCCATGTACACCTATGTATGGCCATGTATGCCCGTGTACACCAGTGTATGGCCATGTATGCCCGTGTATGGCCATGTACACCAGTCTATGGCCATGTACATACATACACACACACATACATACATACATACATACATACATACATACATACATACATACATACATACATACATAACTTTATTTGATAACGCAGCTTAAACTCTTAGCAACTTTACAGCTGATGTGGACCTGCCTAAACTAAATCTTAGACTAAACTAAATCAATAATAATATGAGATACAAGTATGGTGTATGGCCATGTACGACAGTATACAGCAATGTACATCAGAGTATGCCCATGTATATCAGTGTATGCCCATGTACACCAGAGTATGCCCATGTATATCAGTGTATGCCCATGTACACCAGTGTATGGCCATGTATGCCCGTGTATGGCCATGTACGACAGTATACAGCAATGTACACCAGAGTATGCCCATGTATATCAGTGTATGGCCATGTACACCAGTGTATGGCCATGTACACCAGTGTATGGCCATGTATGCCCGTGTATGGCCATGTACACCAGTGTATGGCCATGTATGCCCGTGTATGGCCATGTACACCAGTGTATGGCCATGTATGCCCGTGTATAGCCGTGTACACCAGTGTATGGCCATGTATGCCCGTGTATGGCCATGTACACCAGTGTATGGCCATGTATGCCCATGTACGGCCATGTACACCAGTGTATGGCCATGTATGCCCGTGTATGGCCATGTACGACAGTATACAGCAATGTACACCAGAGTATGCCCATGTATGTCAGTGTATGGCCATGTACACCAGTGTATGCCCATGTACACCAGTGTATGGCCATGTATGCCCGTGTATGGCCATGTACACAAGAGTATGGCCACGTATGCCCGTGTATGGCCATGTACACCTATGTATGGCCATGTATGCCCGTGTACACCAGTGTATGGCCATGTATGCCCGTGTATGGCCATGTACACCAGTCTATGGCCATGTACATACCAGGGCATACCCAATCGATGAAATCGATGATCGATGACAATCGATGACAATCGATGACAATCGATGACAATCGATGCCAATTAATCGATTGATATTGATAATCGATGAACAATCGATCGTCCAGGTTTGTGTGATTATCGATTGTCATCGATTATCAATATCAATCGATCAATTGGCATCGATTGTTATTGATTATCAATATCAATCGATTAATTGGCATCGATTGTCATCGATTGTCAATATCAATCGATTAATTGGCATCGATTCTTTAACAATTTTCATCTATTGGTTATTATTGTTATTTTCAGTGATGATTTCCAAAGGCAGAGTCTCTTGATGCATTTTAATGACGAAAACAATGACATCATTGCGGCCAGGGTCACTGTTGCGCAGAGTGTAAAAAAAAAACTGAAAAAAGTAGGATTTATGCTAATAATGGGAATAATTTCATAATAACTAAAGCATATTGTTTTTTTTCTTCTACAGGTATCCACCTGGTTTCAAAATCACCGCCGCTTGGAGAGAACCAAGGCGTATACACCAGGGCAGTACGCGCTGGAAGTGGATACTAGTTAAACCAGATTTGTAATGCAGCTGACGCTGAACTGAGAATGAACTGGAATGAATAAAGAGATAAAATACAAAACATGCGTAATCATTTGTGAATTTATTTTATTCATGTTTTATTGTGTTTAATTACAGTTATGTTTATGATTTAAAACTTCCAAAGCAACACATTGTTGAGCTGATTGTTGTATTTTGACTGTGTTGTACGCTAGCTGTTCTACGTCACACGCAATCTCAGCTCGGTGTAATTCTCAGAATTCTGGATAGAACTGACTGGTATTACTGACAATTCCATGTTCTCAGCGTGTGGGCAGAGACCTGTTGGAATACTAAGAAAAATAAATTAAAAGTTTTGCATCGGATCTAGGTACGACGCAACCATTGCGTAGTTAAAATTGACAGATGGACAAAATGGCGTACGAAATAACTTCGATTTTTGATGTGATACATTGAAGTAATCTTTTTGATTAGAGAAAATATGAAACCCCAATCGATGACAATCGATGATTCATGAACACTTTTGTGTGATTATCGATTGGTCATCGATTGGCCGATACCAATCGATGCCAATTAACTAACATACATCGATTGGCATCGATTGATCGATTGCTTTTCCGATCATCGATTTTCATCGATTGGGTACGCCCTGTACATACATACACACACACACACACATACATACATACATACATACATACATACATACATACATAACTTTATTTGATAACGCAGGTTAAACTTTTAGCAACTTTACAGCTGATGTGGACCTGCCTAAACTAAATCTTAGACTAAACTAAATCAATAATAATATGAGATACAAGTATGACACAATTTTAAATTATATAAAATAATAAACCAATAAAAATTTAGTAATAATGAAAATCTGGTTTCATGTTATATATAACATTACCTCCCTTCCCAAAATTAATATTCATGATAGTTTGCTTGGATTGTTTTAAGTTATATTTAAAGATAGATGAATTTGTCGAATCTTTAAGATTATCTGGTAGTGCATTCCATGTTATGGCAGATCTGTGAACAAAAGACCTACGACCCAATTCGGTTTCGGGCCTATTAAGTAAAAGATTCAAAGATTTCCTTAGGTTATGGCTGTTAGAGTTCTTGGTCACCAAGTAATTAATTTCACGTAGCCCTAAATTATAATAAGTGTTATGTGTAATAGTTAAGATACGGAACTTATAAAAATACTCCAAAGGCATCCAGCCAACCCTAGAAAGTACATCACTATCTTCACTGTATCTTTAAAACTATTTGGTAGCTTGGCCATGTATGCCCGTGCATGGCCATGTATGCCCGTGTATAGCCATGTACACCAGTGTATGGCCATGTATGCCCGTGTATAGCCATGTATGCCCGTGTATGGCCATTTACGCCAGTGTATGCCCATGTACACAAGTGTATGGCCATGTATACTCGTGTATGACTATATATACCAGTGTAGCCCAATGTATGCCCATGTATACTAGTGTATGACTATGTATACCAGTATCTGGCCATGCATGCCCGTTCATGGCCATGTACGCCAGTGTATGGCCATGTACACCAGTGTATGGCCATTTACGCCAGTGTATGGCCATGTACACCAGTGTGTGCCTATGTATACTAGTGTATGGCTATGTATACCAGTGTATGCTCATGTATGCTCGTGTATGTCCGTGCACACCAGTGTATTGCCATGTATGCCCGTGGATGGCCATGTACACCAGTTTATGCCCATGTATGGCCATGTACGCCAGTGTATGGCCAAGTACACCAGTTTATGCCCATGTGTGCCCGTGTACAGCCATGTACACCAGTGTATGGCCATGTATGCCCGTGTACAGCCATGTACACCAGTGTATGCCCATGTATGGTCGTGTATGGCAATGTACACCAGTGTATGGCCATGTATGCCCGTGTATGCCCATGTATACAAGTGTATGGACGTGTATGACCAAATACGCCGTGTATGTCCATGTACACCTGTGTATGCCCGTGTACGCCAGTGTATGCTCATGTATGCCCATTCCCGTGTATGTACATGTATACGTGTGTATGCCTGTGTACACCTTTGTATGGCCATGTACGCCAGTGTATGGCTATGTATGCCGTGTATGGCCATGTACATCAGTGTATGGCTATTTACGCCAGTGTATGGCAATTTACACCAGTGTATGGCCATGTATACTCGCGTATGGCTATGTACGCCAGTGTATGCCAATGTATGTCCGTGTATGCCAGTGTATGGTATTACCAGAGTCTCGCGTCCACCCGCTGACCAAACAGCCCGAGGACTCTGGGTACGAGATTGCAGTTTTCACGGTAGGTGTTACCGAGATTGTAATCCCTACAAACACTCGTTCAAAATAGAATTTCAATTCAAGTTTCGACAATTTCGTTTCTTCTAAGAATGTTTCCATTTTCTGATTCCCTTAACAATCTGGCAATGAAAAATACCAAGTTTCATACAAATGGTCTCTTGAAATACTTTCCAAAGACAAAATTTACCAGATTTGAGCGAGGATATACAAGGATTGCAGTTATTACAGAAAACCATCTCGGTAACACTTACCATAATAATCCTCCACGATCACCCACGAGGTGAATGTGAAAAGGTAAAGGTAACGAAACTTTATTTAGACACGGTTAAAATTTAAAGCTGCAAGCTTGTGGGGCCGTGTGGGAGAAATGTTGGTTTTTGATGAGAGGGGAAAACCGGAGTACCCGGAGAAAAACCTCTCGGAACAGAGCAGAGAACCAAGAAACGCAGCACACTTATGACGCCGACTCCGGGAATCGCACCCGGGACACATTGGTGGAAGGCGAGCCAGCCAACCCTGCTCCCCCTGCGTCGACAAGAGGAAAGTCACTGACAACTCGCTGGAGCATACTCTGCCACAGCAGGGGAGGGGGCTCGGAGATAAAAGCAATTTTCAAATTTCCCTGATCCGAGCAATCAAATGAACGAAAAACAAATCCCAAAAGTGAAAAATTTAACAGCCCCTAACCGTATTTATCTCATACTAGTTATTTTTAACCTTAAGCCTAGTTTTCAATGGTAAACTTGCGAAATTTCGCATCAGTGTGAATTTCCCAAGAAGATAAATTGAAGATATTTTCTTAACGTCCCCGCGTCCCTAAAGTCGCGTCCCCGCTTCCCCGATGTCACGTCCCCGCTTTCCCGATATTACATCCCCACGTTCCACATCTCGCGTTCCCGCGTCCCACATCTCACGTCCCCTCATCTCACGTTCCCGAGCTCACGTCCCTACGACCCCGTCCCCAAGTCCCCGTCCCACTTTTAGTGAAAAAGTTAACATCCGAGGATCTACCAGTTTTTTATTTGCCCTTTTGTTCTGGTTTGCTCACTTGCATGGACTGGCTCAAGTACAGTTGTAAGTTGCCCCAATACATGACTTGTTGGATACTTTTATTCTGAGGAATCATGAAAATTATTTTTTTTGTAAACAGTGTCCAAAGCTTTCGGAGCTGCAGGCTTCTTGAGTAAAATTCATAATTTACGTATGTTGATAATTTAAAATACTATCCGCAGCGACCCGGGGGAAGGTGACTTTACTTCCCAGGCTTGACTTTTAATTCCCCGCGTGTCTGTCGGACAAGTGCTTTCCATGTCTGAAAAAGTATGCAGTTGAAGAGAGTGTTTTGTTATCACTTACGTACCACTAAAGAAACAGCTCCGCCGGCTTTAACGAATCCAAGTTAGCAGTCATGGTTTATTGCAGCCATAAAGTTTACTAGAACTTTTTAGGGGTCTTTTTTCATTTCTAAAAGCAGCTACTGTCGCTACTAATGTTGTTTTTTTTTCGTGCTTTATCATCAGCAACGTCTGAGAGGTATAATGAATTAATATGAAAACACCACTGTGAAACTCCACTTTATCAAATATCAAATGTTCAAGCAAGCAACCGTGGACAATAATCCTGCTGGTACATGTATACGTTGGATCACACTGGTGATCTGATCTAGTATTTTATTTTACACTGTCAATCATTTTAGTTTTACGTGTTTCCGGTATATAACTACATAAACACCCCTTCCAATGTAAATTCTCATTGTACCTGAAGAAGGCTGGTTTGGCCAGCCGAAATATAGTACACAAAACTTAAAACCATTCTACGTTGTATCGGCCCTTGCTTTTATACTCTCTGTTGACTTTATCAAAGACCGCTAGATATCTGTACTTTGCTCTCCAGTCTGGATAAAAATTCGGTTTTGCAATATTATAATCTTAGTTTACTGTTACTTCACTAATTCTGTTTACATCTGTTTGTTTGTATATATCTATGTTCTAGAATGTGCGTTTACGTGTCCCTGACGTAACAATGTCAAATATATTTTCCTTTAAATGGCTGCCTGGCATTTTTAACTCTCGAGTTATTAATTAATGTACGTATATTATTGTTCTTTTGTTTTTTTGTTTGTTTTTCAATTTCTGGGGGTGAAATAAAGTGTTGTTGTTGTTCTTCTATATGTCTGTATATACTTGCCATGAACGTGTAAAAGCACTGTAGGAAGTTACAATTCAGGTTTGTGCTTAGCTGTCACCCTTTAGCCTCGAGTCAGATTAATGTCACCTGAATGTCACTCAATACACTAACATCCGCTCAAGATGGGCTAATTGAGGAGGCACATCCCCTTGGTAGGTTATATTCGCGACTTCGGGTTATACACATTTATATAATAACCAAAGTCAATTCGCGCGCTCTGATTGGTCAATCATCTATGGTTTATTGTACCAGTAAACTCATGGAAATTTCGCGCGTCTTCTGAATTATTATATAAAAGCAATAGACCACAAGTTTCTATGGTTTATAGGCTGATAAACCACTTGTGATGTTGGATGAACACTCGAAGAATCTGTAAATCACTCGCCTACGGCTCTTGATTTACAAATTCTTCGAGTGATCTTCCAACATCCTGCGTGGTTTATCAGCCTATAAACCATAGAAACTTGTGGTCTATTGCTTAAAAAAAAAAAACTCAAGAGAGCCTCAAGTACCTCCCCACAAACGTGGGTAAGATAAGAGTATTGGCAGAGCCTTGTTTATCTCCCCAGCACCGCAACGGTGGCAAGCTACAATCAAGAAATGCCAAGGGCTGAAGTTGCTACGTATAATTAACCACCACAGACTCGGCTTGCCCGACACTAGCACCGATTCGGGAGTGCGGATAAATTAACTGGTAGCACTCCGAAGACCGACGACATAAAACTTTAATTAGCGAGTCCGTGGAAAGCCCGCAGCTGCCGCCGCTGATGGACAATGATCCTATGCGAAAACTATGGTTTTTGAGGTTCTCGCCAAATAGGGTATCATTTTTGCCGATGTTGGCATGTTCCCGGTGTGGTCCTTAGATAGGGTGCCTAAAATGTATCAGCTAAAATAGCAGTGCATAAATACCAAGTTAAACGAAAAACAAATAATCTGGTAAAATTGAACTATCCGTTAAAGTATTAGCAAAGCGATTTTATAAAGATTGTATTTTTCAGTGGCGGTTCGTCGTTTCGAGTATGTTGGGCCTTAATTAGCGTACCGCGTACCAATCTTTGTTTGCTTCATCCTTAAATAGGGTCAGGGTTTAACACCCGTCGCGGCACACACCTGTCCGAAATTTATGGGAGTACCCCACCCCCCTCCCCCCGGAGGGAGGCTTAATAACTACTGTCATTTTCTCTTGCTACTGTACGATCTGCGAAAGTCCCTTGCAGATAGTGTGATGAGACACAAAGGATCCATTTGTACTGTTGTTCTTCGTTTGTCCTTTAATCCTGTCTGAGCATTTTTATTGTCCGAAAATTCAGCATGAGATGTTTTGGGGGCTTAATCATTTCGATTCGGCCGATTTTTGGTTTCGTTTCAAGCTCGAGGAATTAATGTTATTATTTATTATTATTTATTATTTTTTTAATTTGTTACCACGTTGTTACCCACCCCGCCCCGGAGGAGTTAAACCGAGAGCTAAAGCTATGCCAAGTATTTTATCATCAGTAAATTCTTAGAGGTATGATCACTACTATATTACTGTCTGTATATACTTGCCATGAGCGTGCACAAGCACTGTATTATATTTAGGAAGTTGCAATACAGGTTTGTCATGTCACCCTGTGGTCTCGAGTCCAAACAAAACACAAGATTACGCGTTTGACGTCATCGAAAATTTCCCACATCACCTTGCAGCATACGTATTTGGGAAGGCGATTATATTTTCCTGAACTGTCTGTAGCATCCGATTGGAAAGTTATCGCTGAAAGAGGACATGTAAATCACGATTAACGAAAAAATTTTCTGTTTTTATCGTGGAGAAAGTCTTAAAGATCTTTTAACTTCGGCCATTCACCGTATTTAAGGGCTAGCTTGGTCGCAAGGTTGAGTTGTCTCCGCACTAGTTTACCCACTATGGGTGACAGCAGTGTTACGGCGAGACATAAAACGATACCAGATGATAAGGTAAGCTCTTTTCATCCATATTGTCTGCCTCGATTGCTGTATCAAAACCTCGATTTAGACTGTTTAGTAGTTCTCGGTCTTCGACTCATTTGAGTTTGCTTGAATCGGAAAGAAACTCGAAAGTAGTGTGTCGATCATATATACAGTATTCGTCATAAGAGCTTCCGTTTTGAACCTCTAGCTAAGCAACCGATAACCGAATAAAACTTTCTGTTTACGATGGAATGATACATTTATATAACAGTTTAGTTATGCCTTTCAGCATAAAGCTTAGTCATCATAGCACAACTCTGTTCCCAACCTCATGAATATGGTTTTTTGCTCCCTATCACCTGAACTATGTATTTCATTTATATGAGTCGAGTGCTATAACAATTCACGTGCGACGCTGCGAAAAGATGTTTGGAGTTGGTTTTCTGCTCTGAAAAGCGTGATTACGCAAGTTTATGTCCTAGAGTGCGCATTGATGTGAAAATTCACTGAACTGGAAATTTTATTTGGGAAAGGGGTTTCCTTTCATCGGCAACAATAAATAGCAATCCTGCTCTTTACAACAGCCGAGATAAAGTACGATTTAGTGTTTCTCTGGTTTCCTCAATCCGATTTGTAAGTGGGGCTTAAAGCAGCTTTTTGGAAAAAAATTTTATAGCATCTTTACGAGAATCTAGCAGCAATGTGGAGAATTTTACCAGCTGCGACAACAAACTGTTTAGGGTTGCGTGTTTAATTTGTAGCGGTCACAACTAAGGCGATGACATACTCCGGTTCGAATTGGCACTGTTTCTCGTAATAATGGCCGGTGGCGGATATCTAGACTGAACACCTTATTCCATACACTGTAGCTGTACACGAGAATTAAACAATTTTGTTTTCAATTTTGAGTGTTTAGTTGTAGCTTTATGAACAATATCAGTGATAACTGGCCATCCAATTTGTAAAGATCGGTCGAAGCGGAATTTGTACATCAGAGCATGAAATTTTTTTTGTCAATCTAAAATCAGGCAAATTCCTTCATTAGAGGGAAATTATTGCTGTACAATTTGTGTCTTCGTGTTTCCAAAGTGATTGCATAGTAATTTTTCACTCTTGAACTGTTGACTGTTTCTTGGCTGCAGCTTCTTTTCTAAACACAATTATCTGAAACTTTCAAGTCTGAACTATGCCTTTGTTGTTATGCATAAATAAATTAAATATCCACAACTGTATGAAGCAGTTATTGGCTATTCCACCATTTTGTCATTATAATGTAAGTAGCAAGTGATATTTCTTCATTTATTTGAGGTCAATAGTCACCATTGTTGTGAAACCTCTGTTTATGCTTGTCCCCTGTTTGAACATTTAAGATTATTACCTAAAATGTTATAAAAATTATAAGTCTTTCTACTGCAAACATGTTCAGTACTCCCCGATGTTTTCCTTTTTTCACAAAGTAAATATGAATTCTTTCACAAAGGGAATCTAAACAACTGGCCTAAACGTTATCCAGTGGATATGTCACCATCCATTGGATAAACAATGTGTTAGTTGCAGTACACTTTACCTGCTGGATAGCAACTTATCAGGGGCACCCAATTAGCCAAATCAACCAAAAGCTGTAGAAAGGTATTTTTGAGTGTGTTATGGTGTTTTAAGTCTGTTTAAAGAGATGTTTTCATAAGCTAGAAGATATCCATCTGTTCGGATTCCCTAGCTGAAATTTTAATTGCCTGAAAATGTTAGGGATCAAAATCTTCCTTTGAGAAAATGCAAGCTGAAACGAACTTATTCTCACTCCTTCTCATCACGTTGTGTGACAAATGAGACCTTCGTAAAGGATGACTACCGTTGGCTTCAATCTTGAGCTTTCCTGTCAGCTGTTTCTAAAGACAGGTGCTTCTCTTTTAGCCCTTTTTCTATGTTTCCCTTCTGGATGTGGTTAATGGACAGCCACATTTTCCTTTGGTGATCCATTAGAATGCTTTCACATTATAATTTATGTTGGTTTGGGGAAGACAGGGGAACTGGAGAACCCAGAGAAAAGCCTTGGGGCTGAGGAAGAATCTGTGACAAACTTTATTACACCTTGTCCAGGATTTAACAGGGGCACCCAACGACAAGTTTTGGTCGATATCTGTTCGGTGGAGGGTAATTCGCCTTGGGTTTTTGGCGTCGATTAAAGAGTGCACTCGGTTTTTCATAACTAAAACGTGACCTAAAAGATTCGCAATTGGGAAATCATAACCCCTGAGGTTTTTGGAAAGGTCATAATTGCTGTTTTTGGCAGTCAAAAACGTCAGCTAGCATTTTCGGAAAGAAAATAGTTCCCTAGAAAGGTCGTAGAAAGTTCATTTCAGCTTGCATTTTCTCAAAGAAAGATTTTGTTCCCTAACATTTTCGGGCAAGTAAACTTTCAGCTAGGGAATCCGAACAGATGAACTTTTTCTAGCTTATGAAAACATCACTTCAAACAAACTTCAAACACCACAAGGTACTTAAAAATGCCTTTCTACATCTTTTGGTTGATTTGGCTTGTTGGGTGCCCCTGATTTAAGTGGTGTTGATAATTTCAAACACTGCTATCAAGAATAAAGTGCATTCTGTAAATGAAAATTTAAAATCTGTTCTCAGTCCAATGGCCAATTGGATATACAGATAGCCTTCATGTATCAGTCATGCAACAATTTGACATGTTTCAATTAGCAGTGAAAAACAGCAACAGCTATCACAGCTTTTAGATTTTTCCTGCGCTCTCCCATTTCTTTCATTTTCATTTATACCTTGTTGTTTGATGATATCTTGGCCATTGAGGAGGCATTTCTAGAGATGGAAAAAGTTTATCTTGAAAGTTTATAAGAAAGAGTCAGATTTTAAGTAGTAAGAGTCTGTGTGAAGACCAAATCTTTTGTGCATTTTTCTGGAGAAAATTCCATGCTTTTCATTTTAATTGTTGTTCCCACTTCTAAGGAAATCTCTGCATAGACAGTGGCTCAAAACCATTTTGGTTGTTAAAACTGATTAGAGCACTATTGGCACAAGAAGCCTGTCCTTCTTGCAGTGTAGGTGGCTGGATGCAGTTCAGTTGTCAAAATGAATATTTTAAGTAATTCACTTAGCCTAGTCGAGAATTATGTTGTCCAGTCAGTAAGGGCCATTCAGGAACTCGGACAGATAACTTACATTTGGTCCATGATGATAAATTTTGCTAATCTTTCAAAATTAATGCATTTACTAGCTTGGGGTAAAATTAAAGTACCGGGTAGATGAGCAAAATAGCACAGTCCTGAAAAGTATGAGAACTTTATTCAACAAAATTTTTATTCAGATTTGTTGTTTGCTCGTAAAAGCAAAATAATCTTAGATTTGCTGTCAAAATCATAAAAAATTAGATTGAGTTGTACTGAAAGTCAGTTGAAACATTAACCATGATATTATTTTAGCTGAGTTTGCCATGTGCATCAAGGTTGGTACAGCTGTACACATCAGAAACCAAGAAAAAGGCTGTTGAAGAAGAGTTAAACCTATCATAGGTCATGTTATAGGAGTTAAAATTAATATGGTATGAAGTTAATGTGAAATTTTAGAAAAAAGCATTGATTTCAGTCATCCTATATTTATTCATTTGCAACATTCTTTCCTTGACCAGGATTGTTTATACTTAGGTTAAGTTAATTTCTATTACCTCGACCCAAATTATTTAAGCCTACGATACATAATTATTGGATGTAAAGTTATAGGGAGTTTTAGCAATGACAGCGGCAAAGGCAACGAAAATGCTGCTTCAAAATATAACTTCTCGTTTTTGTTCCAATGCTAGCAAACTATTCAGAAATTATATTACTCCGAATAGCGTTAAAGTAAGGTGAAAGAAATTTTTGTTTTGCAGAGGATGTTCTCTTTGCCATTGCCATTGTCGTCCTAGTTGCTGAAACTTCCTAATTTTTGAAGTTGCTCTGATTTTAGTGGTTGCATGAACTGCTGATTTTGTTACTGTCATAAATTTAAATAATATTATAGTTGATTTAATCTTTCTGTGTTTTTCAGATATGTCTGCGTTTAATTCTAGTTTCTGGCAAGACACATGAATTTATATTTTCACCCAATGACACAGTATATTATATAACTCAACATGTTTACGAAAACTGGCCCGAAGGTGAGTTAGCAGTCCTTCCTTTCAATTTCACTTGATTTATGTGAGAAAAGCAGTGAGGTCTGTATCAAAACAAGGTCACCACCAGCCTTGTTTCCATTCATAGGCCAGGTTACTGAGCATGCAATTGTAAATACCTCTTACTAACCGAGTTCAAGGTCCATACTGTAAGTTACGGACCGAGTTTTTTCCTGTTGATTTATAGCCCAAGTGTGAAGTACGCAGGCCATAAATTAATGGGAAAAAACGAGGATCCGTAACTTACAGTACGAACTGAGAAAGCGAGGTAAGTAAGATATTTATTATATCTCTGAGGTTAATTAGGTGCACGGGAAAGAAACTAGTTGAAGTCAAGCAGGCCGTACTGTAGAATATGGCCTGCAAAATTGACCAATCACAGTGCGCATACTAAGTGAGAGATATAATAAAATTATTTGATGGGCTATGATCATGTTGATCCAAATTCCATGAAGCCTTTATTTTCTTGTGATATTTTAAACCCTCCTTTAGCCAGTAACATTAATTTTGCTTGTGGTCATGTCTTATTCATCCCACATTAAGGAACAAATCTGGCATTTAAACACACATGTAACTCTCTGCTTGTTTATTTTCCCTTTAGATTGGAAGGATGAGGTGGTTAGTTCCCACAACATTTTAAAACTTATCTATCATGGTCGGTTTTTACATGGGAATGTGTCTTTATCAGGTAAGTACATTTTTAAAGTTGTGTTTTGTAATGTACAGTTAAGTAATGGTTCGTGTAAGAACTAGGCAAAAGAACAATGGGCTGCTGCAATAGCGTCAGTTATTCTTCAAGTGTGAATTACTCTAATCAAATTAAATCTGGGAGATCTTATTGGCCCATATGTAAAAAGTGCAAATTTTGAATTTTCAAATTGAAGTAAAATAGTTTATAATTTCCACTCGAAAAACTTTTTATTTTGGTAATGCATTCATTACGTTTATTAATATAACATATTTGAAAATTACAAAACTTCTTTGTGCCAAAAGGCTAAGATTTGAATTTATATCAGATTACCACATCATCAGCACAGTAATACATCAGTCAGCAACCTTCTCTCTCCAGTTTCTACAAAGGAACTGTCAACCAGTGATGGAAAGCACTGATGCGTACGCGCCAGACATGCAAATTTCCACCAAGAAATCGTGTAACAAAACAAATAACGAATAACTACCAAGTCCGTTCAAGTTTTTTTCTAAGCGTTTTTCATTTCAAAAGAAGTCTTCTAAAAGCCCGAAATCAGAAGCAATATCCACTGCATCAAACTCTGCTGATTTCAAGTTCTAGACCATTTTTACGATGTGGGAAGGTCTTTTGATAAAAATATACCACACAGGCTGTCGAGGTTGTGTTTGAACAGACCAGTTGCATTCTCGAGGATGTGATCTTTTGCCGGATTGTTTTGTGCTCTTTATATCTAGCATGGCTTTATCAGGAAGAAGACAGTGACAAGATGGCAGTTGCTATTGCCATTATCTTTATGGTGGCGGTAGAAACAGAAATTCTTGACGGAAGCGCTAAAAAACCACCGGAAAAGGTAGTATATATCGACGATTCAATTTGGACAAAAACACAAAGATGAAGTCACGCAATTCATTGAACAAGCTATAATCACAACCAAACTATCAAGTTTACGGCTGAAATTATCATACACTGTAAACTACGTTCCTTGACGCAAATGTTTTCAAAGACGAATGATTCACAAACGAGAATATACCGGATGTAAAAAAATGTATTTCAAATCTCAGTGAAACATTCCAGTACATGCATTTCTCAAGCCCTCCCTCTTTGAAGCCGAATTCTTTCCCGGCATAAAAAACAAATTTTTCTTTTCCGTTCTTTGTGTCCAGAGGAACTCCACTTTCCTGTACTGTAGAACTTTTCTTCGGTGTATAAAGTTGCGTTAAACAACTGTTTGACCGGCGCTCACATCTCCATGACCCCCAATCCACAGACAACAATTCTTCTCTTAAAGGGCATTCAAGATGGTTTACTGACGATAAAATACTATTCAATTGATGCAAATATAACACAAAACGCTGGAAACCTCTGATATATAGATTTGATAAATATAAACTGTAGAATTTTGCTTCAGATTGCCAGGACAGCATATCTCTTGATCGAGAGAGCAATAATGGCATTGTGCATGGTTGAACTCTGGAACATGTTTTTGTCTCTAACTTTTGATTGGCACATAGAACAAAAGCCAAATCTGGCCGAGAGACAAAACTTAGGGGTATGGGAAAGACCAGCTCCAAAAAAAGCTTTTTTTCCCACATTTTCCTTTGTTTTTTTCGAGTTTTTTATATTGGCCAATAAGAAGCGTCAATTTAATTGAAATTAAAAATTAACAGTTCGTGCCTTTTAATTGATTTTGCATTGAGGCTGCCTAGTTATTACGTGGACTGTTACTTAATGTATTTTGTGTAACTTGAGTATGGAAATCTGTCAAATGTCAATTCTTGCTCAGCATCGAAATTGTGAAACCTCAACTATTGGATTCATCAATCTAGCACTTAGCTTCTGTTTCCATGGCAAAAAGCAAGTTGCACATGGATTCGTGGAGTCTGATTTCAGTATTCACATCTTAGCTGGATGCTGTAGTCCACTTCAGTGTTATCCACAGCAGCCTGCTTGTCATTTTCACTCATATTCCAAGTGTACTTCCTACTGATCAATTCACTTAGAGTAAAAGATTAAAGGATTTGCTCATTTTAATTACTCTATGTATTATTATTGTAACATGTATCAAAATTTTAATGTTTCATTGATAGCTCTTAATCTTGAGACTGGGAAACGATGTGTTATGCATCTTGTTGCAAGAGAGAACTTACCAGAACCAGCATCTCAAGGTAAATTATTGACATGACTTTTAATGTCATTGTTTCATTGTTATTGTGCAGTTCCAGAAAATATCCACCCCCCTCCCCCACAGATGGTCAACGGAAATTCCTAAGGGGTGGGGGCCAATAGGTCGAGACTTCTGAGGGGTGGTGACGGTGCACACGTTAAGAATCTTCCAGGGTTATAAATGACTTGGCTATCATCCTTTTGACGACGTAAAATCATATAAATTAACAATTGATTTATGCGGCAGCTTGCATTCATTGCAATATGAAGCACACAGGAAGTTTGGAGAGCACGAAAGATGCATAAGAGTTCTGCCAAGAACAACTCTAGCTTCTTGAGTGCTCTCCAAACTTCCCAAGTGCTTCATATCTCAATGAACACACAGCTGATGCATGAACCAAGTGTTTTATTACATTTTCAATGCAGTAGTGTAAATATTGTATAAAGTGAAGTTCCCTCTGCTACGTCATTCTACGAAATTTCTGGGGGGTGGGGCCTACCAAAGACCATCTGGAGTGGAAATTACAGGTGGGTGGGGGGCCTTAAGGAGATAGTTTTTAACCCTTTCATCACCAAAGGCCTCCCTTTGATGAGTAAAATCGTCTGGCATTAGCCAAAGTAAAACCTTGGTGGTGAAAGATTTAAACTGAAGAACCATCCATGGGGGTAGGTATGGATATTTTCTGGAACCACAAAAGGTTCTCCACAAATACCCCCTCCTTTCTACAAGAAAACCTTTCTTATAATATTCCCCTTAAAAGTGGAGGTGAAAACTTGTTCAGTCATTAATGTTAAGGTAATTCCCCTGAAAAGGATGTACTATTAAGATTTTTTTCAGACTTGGAACAATTGATAATCATGCATAGGACATTGAAAAAATGCGATAAAAAGATGGGGTCACTGTGCTTGTTTTCGTCCTGCATACTCTTTGTTCTAAGTGTTTTTATGGAGTTGTGCGAGAAATGTTTGAAGCATGAACAACTGAAGAAAGCTGTTATTATGTAGCAAAACTATGAATAGTAGTGAAAACTAGAGCCTAATTGTTTTTCTGGGCTATATTCTTTTAGTATTGTGATTTCAAATTGGCGATCTCGCAAATAATGTGAGGAAATTGGACCACTTTGTCATCATCTCAGACTCCTTCCTGGCTCCAACCGCAGAGTTTCACCCCATTTATATATAAATAATCCAACTTCTACTATGAAACTTTTTTCTCCTTAAAATATGTTTTTCGTGTGCCTATTACGAGTACATTACACCGATAAAAAAGGGGGGTCACCGTGCTCGTTTCTTTACAACATGACGACAAAGGGTAAATTTCCGCTGAAAAAGCTCAATGTCAAGGCAAATTCGAAATGTTTCTAGTGTACACGTGCACGAGTATGAGCACACGCTAAATGATGCCATAAATTATGCGCAGTAAGGATGCACCATGCAATTGAGAGGAATCACCTTAAATTAAAAGATACAGTGTTGTTGGGATGGTTTGTAATAGCGTTTGCTGTATGTGACTTGCTGGAAACAAGCTTACAAAATTAATTGTTTGAGCAATTACTTTCTTCCAAAGCTAATTGGCTGCTTGAATATTCAAGTTGATATACAAGGCTGAGTCTTCTAGTCTGCACCTCAGAAATGTCCATGTTCTTTTTTTCTCATTCTTTTGATTGGGAGCATGTAGAAAGCCATGTTCAGTGAACTTGATGTAATTATTTTATGGTTAGGTGGAATAATAAAATGATACTTAGAGGATGTAACTTCATTTGCATCAATTACCCCCCCCCCCCCCCCCCCTGGAATAATCACCCTGGTTTGGTGGGAAAATAATTGCACCTAGCTTCTTTTCAGGAAAATACCGTAACATGGTTACACAGTATGATTCATAGCCTGCATGCAGACGTCTCCTATTTCCTTTGTTTCATGCGGAAAAGGGACAGCTGAGAAACAGCGTCACTAATCATGTTCCAGTATCCTGCTGTCTTCCCAAGATCTTGGGAAAGAACTATGATTGGTAGCCAGATAGTGGTCTTTGTTTGAGCAACTTCTGATGTATGCATGCATTATACCACCCGAATGTGCAAGTCAAGGTTCAGTGGACAAGTAACAGGCTGACTGAATAGCTGGAAAGCTTGGGCAAAATGTTGTGTCAGGGTACTTGTAGCCAGTGACTTCCACAGCAGTGGATGTTTCATTATTTATCGAAATTTAAACCAAACAGCAGGATACTGGAACATGATTAGTGCCGCTGTTTCACAGACGTCCCTTTTCTGTGTGCAACCAAGGAAATAGGAGACGTCTGCACACAGGCTATACATGTATGATTCATTCATCTGAGTTTTTCTTTCCTTCCTTTCAACAGGCCAAAGAAATCGTGAGAAAATAAGTCAACAAAGCTGCTGCTGCTGTATTGTTTGACTGAGGCTTGAATGTCTTTACAGAGGTCATCTGCTCTAAACATCCTTTAATTATTTTGCTTTAGTCTTAGCATAATCAATTGAAATATCTTGGGTAATACCCAGTTGTATGTAAATGCACTGAATGTTGTTCTTTATATGAACAGTAAAGTAAATTAATAGAGAATTTCCATTACATAGGAGAAAGGAAGATAAGTGATAAGTGCTAAAAGTCTTAATTTTGTACAACATTACTGTGAAAAGCACCTTATTATGGGAAATTGCTGCATGAGAATGTCAACATTTTAAAGAGGTATATTTCACCGCACTATAGTTTCATGGATTGGAAGAGTTTGCTAAAGCTTCCCCACAGATGGCCAGTAAAGAAGTAACTCTCTTTTTTTCTCATTCAA
The DNA here is from genome assembly GCA_016490735.1 of Pachyseris speciosa. Taxonomy (NCBI): domain Eukaryota; kingdom Metazoa; phylum Cnidaria; class Anthozoa; order Scleractinia; family Pachyseridae; genus Pachyseris; species Pachyseris speciosa. Next base: position 33,913 of record JAEMWC010001651.1, on the reverse strand, counting down.
TCAAGCATTTTTACATTATTGTGAATCTATAGACATGTGTGAACATTTCCTGGCCATTGCTGATTTTTATTATCAGGGTGATTGCCTTTTATGTAAACCATCTAATTTATGACTACAGACACTTGGGGATTAAAACAACCATGGTAGCATTGCCAACCAAAACAACACTTATTTTTAGTCATTTAAAGGGCTGTCTTTGCCTGTCAGACCTATCGTCTTGTGACATTTTCATTGCCACTTCAGTTGCTTTGTTCCCCGGTGAAAAGATAGAGATTGCTCATGCACAAACTGCAAATACTACTGTGTATGCTCACAGCAGACAAAAATGTAGTACATCAATATATTTTTCATTATCCTAGTGATAAAAATACATGTTCACATCATGTTAATTTTACACTTAGCAAAGGGAAAGCTAACCTTAGTAGTTTAAGTGTGCAATGTGTATGTGTATGCCAGTGGATATTTGGTAGTTAATTTTTTTTATCATGATAATGATAAAAGCCTTACAAGTGAACTCAAACTTCATTTTTTCCTGTTTAGTTTTTATATAAAATTAGTTACTTAGTTAACCTTAGATAACCCAGTACTTTCACAACATTTTCAATGTCACATTTCTTCTGCCAACTCATCACAATTATTCTATGATATCCACGCCACCTGGTAGTTGTTTTAAAAAAGAATCTGAAAATTAAAAAGATTATTGTTAGAGTTACTTGCCCATTCTCACATTTAAAGAATAATTCATCCATCGAGACCTTTCTCCCAATCCTTCCCTGTGTTTATCTCTGTCAGAATTGGTTATTCAGTGACTGATTTTGTGAAGGAATATCGTTTGTCAAAATGAACAGTTCTTTTGAAAAATGATGTGAATTGTGCATGTTTGAGTAACAAGAACTTGGGCTTGCCCTTGTCATCAAATTGCATGTATATTGCAGCCTATGTGTTTAGAGGGAAGATATTCTTATTCGTTTTTAAATGTTAATTATTTTCTTGCAAACTTCAAGTTAAATGTAAAGTAATATCGTTTTTTAAAATAAATTATGCTAAGCAGAGAAAGAGTTCTGCAGGAAGTGTGATCAATGAACATTATTTTCATTGAAAAAAGTCCAGGAGAAGAGACTTGTCCAACAATTTAAATCAAATCTCTCAAGGACGAGAGTGTGGGTGTAGCTCAAGCTTTATTGGACCCCTAAAAGATGCAAATGTTGCAGTCAATGTCATGAGTGAACAGTGAAGAGTACCAACTTAGTGTTCAAGCAATACCTGCATGGCCAAAAGTATTGGTGTTCCTGATTACTGATACCAAATTCAAAACTTTAGAACAAAATTCCTCCCTCCTCTTCTTGGGAGAGCAGATTTAGAGGAGTACCTTTGGTGCATGATGAGTTGGAAATACAACTAGCAACTGTCATCCAACTAGCAACTGTCATCCTTTGTAACTTGCAGCTGTGACCAGTGAAAGGGGTTGTGTCCAGCAGTGGCCTTTGTGATATTTCAGTAGGGAAAAAGTCATAAAAATGGTCAACAGATTATTATTAATTTTAGAGAGGTCAGCTGCAAAACTCAAAGTTTGATTTCTTGAATACTTGCTACAAAATTGCACATGAATGCCTTGCGATCAACATCTTTATTGCTCTGTTTTGTTGTGTACATGTAAAGGATTTTTGTGTATTTGGTGGAGTTTGTAGCTCAAGGTCCAGCAAAGCATAAACACACTGCAGCAATTTTGTGCTGTGTAGGCAACAGTTGCTTGTGAGAGTGGTGGATTGCTGTCTATCTCCTCTGAAAGATATCGTCTTTAATAATTTTTCTATCGTCTTTCAGTTAGATTTATTCTCCATAGGTACAGTAACATTTTTAACCTTTCAACAGCATTATTTTATTATTTTGATTAATATTTCAACTGTAAATAAGACAAAGTATGGTGCTATGCTATATTTACCAAACATTAAATTTGCTTTACCCAGATGTTAAGGAACAAAAAAAGCTAAATATTTCAATTTGAATACCAGCTTCTCTTTTAAACGGAACTTCCGCTCTTACAACAAATTGCCCTTAACTTGTTGGAATTAATATTTATTACTTATTTCCAAAATTTAGTTTATAACCTGGAAATAGCATTTAATGTACACAAACGATTGGGTATCTTTAATGCCCTTTTTCACTTTTAAATTTCCTGGGTGCTGCCATTATTATTATTTTTTTGTGGCATCAATTGGTTCCACTTATCGTCAGGAAGCAAATGAAGCTGAAAATCCTTCGTTTTAAACAATAGACCATTTTACAGTTCTTTGCTAAGTCCCCTGGCCTTTGATTGAATGCGAGGCTAGGGTTGACCTTGTTTTGATACAAACCTACCTGCTTTTCTTATGGAAATTATGCTGATTAAACACTAGTTAGCATAAGAAAAACATGATTTACATAAGAAAAGTAGGTAGGTTTGTATCAAAACAAGGTCAACCCCAGCCTCGCTTTCACCGACAACTGTAAAATGGTCTATTGGGCAACCAAATGATGTCAGAAAATCCAAAATGGCCATGTCCTTGAAATTTAAAAGCAAAAATAGGTGATGTTGATTTTCTTGTTCGCTGAAATGTTATATCCATGTTTTAAAACAAAATTTGGAATCTAGTGATCATTTCCAATACCTTCTCACTTCGATGAATAGATGAATATGCTGCTTTGGAGGCATTTAGTATAGCATCATAAGTAAACAACTGCTGTGTTATAAACTAAGCTATTAACAATAAGGTCTTTTCTTGGGCTTAGGCCATGTAAATACATTGCTCAAATTAAAAAAAAATCTTGTGTGTGTATACAAGTGTCTTGGTAGTTTATTTTTAAGATTCTTCATTGTTTAACTCCATCTTATTATTTTACCTTCTTTGATTTCTCTTAAGCCACTATTGCGATATAACCTTAGGAATTCTAATGATAAATTTTTACTTAGTTATCCTAGTTTTAAATCTCGAGCAACACTTGGTGATAAGTCCTTCACTTGCACGGCTCTGAAGCTCTGGAATGCACTAGCCAATTCATGTTAGAAGCACCAAGTCTGTTGATGTTGTTAAACACAACTTAAAACACTCTTTTTCGTTTAGCATTTTTATCGTAGGTTTTAATCATTGCAATATATAGCATTTTATAGTTTTTTTCATCTTATTATTTTCAGTACAGTGGGCTTTTTAATTATCCGAGTATGCGCATTTGAACATTTTATGGAATTTGCGCAATGTAAATTTTATTATTATTATTATTATTTTATTCTATTCTCTCCAGTTGTCGGGTGTTCTACTGGGTCATGTTGATTGTTATTATTCTTCTTATTACTAAATCCCAAACATTGTCAGACGCATTGTCAAAGATGACAATGTAGAACTTCAACAGCAACTCTCATGGCTTTCCTTAGCTCTGAGTAACATTTTCAAGAAGTGCAGAGCCATAACTGTCAATATCTATTTCAAGGGAAAGGTGATCTAGGCCCAATTTCTGGTGCGAATGGATAAACTTTGATTTATTGATATTCTTACTTGGATCGGTAGTTTGAGGAATAAAACAAAACAAAGAACACCAAGGTTTAAATATCTCATGTTATGGGATAGCAACACAGAGTACAATAATGGAGCAAACATCAACAGAACACATTTCCATAATGTTGAACTTCTTCTCATGTGATATGGCTGTAAATGAATAGCCATCAAAAGATGGAGCCTTTTCAAGTCTCCCAAATGTGGAGCAAATCTCCTGGCATCCTTACAATCTCAAAGATGAGAATGACTAGGGATCTTTTCTTGTCACCGGACATACACTCAAAACAGTTTTCTTGAATCCAAGAACTTTCAAAGTTTTAAAATTCATACTCTGGTTACAGCCCGCATTTCCATGCACCTTTCATCCAATCTATTGCCATGAAGTTTAGGAAAACATAAAATAATTGGAATCAATTATTTGTAGGATTAAGTCCATGTGTTTTGGATTGAGGTGGGGGGGGGGGGGGGGGGGGGGGGTTATTTGTTGAGTGTGAGCTGATGGGGAGCTGGTAAGTTAACAACTGTTCTAAAGAAAGATGGCAGATGCCAGTAAAAACTTCATGGACCTATCTATGCATTAAGTGTGTAGGAATGAACATGCAGCCTCAATAAATGAAAAAAATCTCCAGATTTTGTATTTCTTGAGGTTGGCTTCTCTGGACATAAGTATTTTAAGTTTCAAACCCCCTTTCAGAGTCTTGACATTTAGTAACTGGTGATTATTTAAAGATTAAATTATTTTATTCCAAACATTGCCACTTTATCTCATGATAATTGCACTCCCAAGTAGTTACTTACTGCTATCAATGATATACATACATGTACATCTTAACTTTATTTTCATACTGGTAATTTGATATATTATTATAGCATAAGATCAACCAAAACATGATCATGACTTTTATGTATCTAAGAATTAACCCAATGTCCATCTTTTTGATACTTAATTCACTCTACCTGCTATTACATACCATATTTATTTGATTAACTGCCCTAGGCGCTTATTAAATTTTTGGACCTTGAGAGTGGGCGTCGAGTGCTGAGTGCTTATTAAATTTTCACCATTTTCAGCAAGTGTAGTATGTTTATTTTGCAACAAAACAATAAATGGTAATAACAAAACGCGAAGATGTAACAAAGCTAAGCTTCTGTAAAATACTCTGAAGAAAACTCCGTCTTTGGGGAAGTCTCTTATTGGTACTTATTCAATTTCAATCCTCGTAGACAATGAATCTAAGATTGTAAGCCACTGAGTAAATAATAAAATACTACTTTTGTGCATTTGAGTGTCATTTTTTGGGGGATCTGAGCGGGGAGAGGGGTAGGGTGGGGTTGGGCACTTATTCGAGGCTGGTGCTTATTAACTTTTTCTACCTTTAGGATGGCGCTTATTTAAGGTGGGCGCTAATTCGAGGTTGGGTGCTTATTTGAATAAATGTGGTATTTCCATTAGCTCATTATTAATGATCAGACTGGCACTACTGAATTCAAATCAAGCTATTTCTTATCAAACTAACTGTAAATGAAGACATATTAAAACCATGAAGGAATGCAACGTGCAATGAAACCTTTTATTATAATTTTACAAACACCAATGAAATACCAGGTGAGTTTTCACATGAAAACATATCTTCACACAAGAAAAGATCACCATTGCTACGGTTACATAATAAGTTGCACCTATTGCAGCAAAAGTGAAATGGTTTGTGGTATTGCATTGCTGTTTATATAATAAATAGCAGATTACATGGCTGCTTAGAGATACAAAATTTCTCACTCATTTGTGCTCACTCGTGAAATAATTTTCAACACTTGTATCTCTGTGTGGCCATGTAATATCCTCTACGTCTTGTAGAGGTTAAAAAGCTTGTTAAAAAAATTTTTTTCTTTAAATTTCAGGAAAATAAAGCAGGTTTTTCAACAAAATATGGGCTGCTGTTCATCTAAGCTGCCAAAAAAAGTGATCATGCTCATTTGTGGTATAAACAAATAAACAAGCTATACGTGATTAGCACATAAAAACAAAAGTCACATCATTATTATCATCATCACCATCAGCATTCAATACATTTAGTGTTTCTCACAGTTTTATATTATCCAGACTCCACACATGAAAGGTCTTCACACAATGTTTAACTTTCAGTCACACTCTTGTCTGGGGGCAGAGCACAGGCTCATTGAACCAAACACTGGCTGGCAATCAAGCCCGTCAAGCTGTCTTTACCTGACTTAAAGCACCAAACCCAACCACATCCTGTCATACTGAATACCTTTCCATTATTCTACAACAGGGCTGTCATTAAGTTTTGAAGAAAGTGTAACATGAAATTTGTCAACTGTAATATCTGATCTTGCTCCATGAACATTGCTTATTTACAAAGCAACCACCATCCGTAACATTGACTGAGCTCAGCTGTAACAGGTGTTACATGACAGCCCTGTAGACGAACACTGAGTCATGATCCAAGACACAAAAAATTTCAGAAAAATGCAAAACTTTCTAAAACATCCCATGAAATGAAATCCTTACTTAGCCCTAAAAACAGTAATGTAAGTTATATATATTAAAGCTCAAAGGAAAGGGTTGTTTTTTTCTTTTGCCATGCTCCTCCCTTTTGAGGTCCCTTGCCATTGACATTACCAATAACCTCCCAAGGGTGATATCCACATCATTAATAATAAGTCTTGGCATAACAAACTATTCTGTGCCATCAATATAAACATCTGATTTAACATTGCACCACAGTCATATTACCACTTTACCATTAATACATTAATATTAAATAAATTAAAAACGTGTGGTACAATAAGGGTGTGAATCTGGGTCCATTTCTACTTTTACATGCAATCATACACTGTAAATGCAGTAACTTGGAGGAGCATACAAACTGCTACTAGAAATCAGGTACCAATGTTTGGAAAAAGCTTAGACAGGAAATGACAGGAGTTTGAAAATGGACTAAACGTTTGTGAGAATGAATAATATGAAAATCATACATTTGAACTGCAGATTAAAGAATGAGGATGCCAGTGATCATCACAGTTATAAACACTCTTAAGCAGTAGTGAAAATAAAGCCTGAAAAAAATTCAGGCTTCTATGTACAAGCCTGAATTTTTTCAGGCAAGAAAAATGGCCAGCCATCACTATACTAAAAGCTCTTGGCCAATGCTCTTAGCCTGCAAGCAAGCTCTCTATTGGGGTGTCACGCGAAATTAATTTCAGGCGTGAGTCGCATGAGTGGTGAGCGAAGCAAGCAGTGAGAGGATTGGGGCAGGGCCAAGAGAAGGAGAGCTTGCTGTGATGACTGAAGAATTTTCATTTCTCCTTTGCCTGGACAAAGGGAAATACCATTGGCTGAAAAATGACCTATCATCAATCAAATATGATTGACAACAGCCTTGCCCAACCTGCCACAAATTTTTAAATGTGATTGTGTTCCTGGGGACATGTGAAAATAATACCGGAATTCAGTCCAAAAAAGAAAGCTGAGCAAGGAAGAAAAGCTCTTTGTTCCTTTGGTGAAGGATTTCTGTCAACTCTGTGGTTCTTTTAAAGTTGACAAAGTTCAATGCAGAAGCCAGGCCCATCACTTTGGAAAAGAAAACTTCTTTCAACCGGCTCTGCTCGGCTCAATGATTGGTGCTGTCTTTGCAAAGCTTTGCATGACTTCGCAGTTTATTGACAGTTAAATATTCCTCTGCATATACAAATGAATCGGATGCTTTGGGGTTTATTAATGGCGAAATATTCCTTTGTACATACAGAAATGGATATATCTTTCTGTATATCAGAAATGGATTAGTTACTTCACAGTTTGTTACTGTAAATGTGAAATATTCCTTTATATATGAATGGATCAGTTACTATGGAGTTCATTAACGGCAAAGTATTCCTCTGTTTGTTTGAATGGATCAGTTGCTTTGCAGTTTATATTTACTTGCAAAATATTATTTTTCTCCTCAAAAAACAAGAAGGAAAATTGTTACCGCTGTAACTTATTCTTTCCAAAATATAAGCATCCAACTGCTTGTCTGCTTTGTTACTTGGAACTGCTCCTGTGGCTTGATTGAAAAGCGGCTATAGAATTGCATACTTCTGGTGGAATTTAATCCATCTTCTTGCTGTCCTGCGGTTTCCAGGGAGGAAATGAAAATTCTTCAGTCATTGTGGCAAGCTCTCCTTCTCTCACCCCATCCCAATCCTCTCGCCTGAAACAAATCCCGCATGAGATCCCAATAGAGAACTTGCTCACAGGCTACAATGCTCTACTTGTCAATGGTAATCCACAATAATTTATTAGGAGTAAACCATTGTGGATACATACTTCTACTGGAAAAGACTTTCAAAGATCCAGCATGTAGCAATACAAACTGGGTCCTAGGAAAGTCTGTGTCAGTACAGTTGGGATCTGAGAAAAATGAACATAGCTTAAAACGTGGCGGTTTGGAGAAACAGCCCACTGATCTACTTAAGTTATATTCTGGTGTGAGAATTAACAAGGTACACGTGTAAACTTTACACCAATTAAGCTTATGTAACTATATCAAAAATAACATCCCAAGAATCAAGGCAAATTAATGCCAACAATTATTCACAGCAACCAGGGGACTCCTTCTTATTAACTCTTGACAAATTCACTCCCTCCGTAGCAGAGAAGTCACTTTTAGCCCTGGTCTGTTCCAATTCATTCAGCCGTTTCACTGCTGCGTTAAAAGCAACGGCGACATTGGTGGAGTCTTTCGCGCTCGTTTCGAAGTAAGGTATTCCCCCGATTTCCTTGCAAAAATTATGCGCTTCTTCCTGTGACACAACTCTCTCGTTAACGTCAATTTTGTTCCCCAGCAGGATAAATGGAAAGTTCTCTTCCTTACGGACGTCAGCGTAATACAGGAATTCCTTTCTCCACATTATCAAATTTTTGAAGCTTTGTACATCATCAACCGCATACACCAACAAGCACAAGTCAGATCCTCGATAAAACGGTGTTCTTAAGCTCTTGAACCTTTCCTGGCCAGCTGTATCCCAGATCTGTAGCGTGTACGATTCTCCATCCACGAAAACATCCTTGTTCAAGAATTCCACACCGATCGTGTGGTAAGACTGGTTGTCGAATTTGTTGCTTACAAATCGGTTCATAAGAGACGATTTCCCGACGCCACCATCACCAAGCAGTACGACTTTTAAAAATGTTGTCTTGCTGGACATCGTAGTCCTCCTTGCTCTGTATTTCAAGACTAACTATTCATAAAACTGAGAAACAACATCAAGCAAACTTCCCAAACTGCGTAATAACACCTTGAACTCCTACTCGTTTCTCACGTGACATTTACGCCGACAAAGGTCATGGGATCGTGTACGGAGGACCGTAAAGCGTGGGCATTGGGTCAGTACGGAATCAAAGGTTCCTTTGAGCCAAATACAGCGAAATTTCGCCGTAACGAAAGCTGTTTCTCCGACAGAAACACGAGCGCAATTTAGAAACGATGTATTAAAACTTCTCCTGGATATAGCTCATAAAGCCTATACCCAACAGAAATGTAACTGACAACAGAATCGTCAACATTGTCACGCGTGGCCCAACCACGTACATACATTAGGGTTACATACATTATGCCGGCATAATTTTGGGCATAATGCTATAGTCAGAGCATCGAGCATAATGCTGGCATAATAGGCATTTTTTTCAGCATAAAGAGAATAATAATAATAATAATAATAATAATAATAATAATAAATTAATATTTCATAACAGTCCCCGCTAGTGAACTGATCAGAGAGTATCCTGACGACAGAGAGTTCCATTGAAATAAGGCATTTTGAGAGCTTTTGAGCAGTATTTGTTGTTTATTGCTTGTAAAATTGTAATGCAATAAAATGTTGTGTTTCTGACTTATGGAGGTATTTTTTTGTCTGCAGGGATGGGAAAGAGCATCAAATATAACAAGATCAGTCGAGCATAATGCTACTTCTCGAGCATAATTTTAGGCATAATGCTGTTGTTTTGAGGGTGATGCTCAAAAGCATAATGCTCAAATTTTCAAGCATAATGTATCTAACCCTAATAGACATACATTATATCCCCCCGGAGGGGGGGGGGGGGGTACTTGACTCACGTTTGAGTATAGGGGTGCCGCTTTGGGTTTGAAATCCTGACCCTGTTTAGTCTGTTTTGGACAACGCCCTCTATTTGAAGACCCTGTTTAGGACAAAGGACAACATCATATATCCACACTCTCACTTGTCAGTCCTGAAAATGGTGTAATGGTGACTGATGACCAGCTGAATAAATACAGATAAACGTCTCCAATTTCGGATTCCGTTCGGATTGCTAAATAGTCAATAGCTTGCAAGCATGATTCACCCCGCAACAAAAAACAGGAGAGCCTGCTCGCACGCTATATAGTCGACGACAGTCTTAAAACCATACCCTGTCTAGGACGGGTCCAGACCCTTTTCAGGACAACTCGCTTGAAATTATATACCCGGTTTAGGACGGAGGAGCCAAAAACCATACCTATCCAGCGGCATGTCCCCGTATAGGCCACATAGGGGAGTACCCCGCCCCCCTGCCCCGGGCATTATACAGACATCCACTTTATTTCAGCACGATGGTAGTTAAAGCTTAAGTGCTTATGGGGTCATGCATCTAAAACTAAAACTATAATTACAAATAATAAATAATAAATTACAGTAATTTACAAATTTAATTAAACCAAGACCATTAAAAATATATAAACTTAAAATACCAAGACCATTATAAAATTGTTGTTGCTATACTGATCAGCAGTTGAGGCACTGATGTCAATTTGAAATGAAAATCTCTTAGTTCATGAATCTTACTTAGTCTAACTGAATCTATAGTCCAGCGTTCCGCGTGAGTTATATCCGGGTGTTTGAGTGTAAATGTATTCCAGAGAATAGCATCCCTGTAATCAACAGACTGTTCAAAATAGCGTGATTGAAACCTTGGGCATCAACCTTGGGACAACAATTTTGTCTGATCCTCTTAACAAGTACTGGGTATTTCTTTTAGTAACAATATTGCCACTTAGTTGAACAGGTAATCAATCGTTGCAAGCGTTATACATCAGCTTAAACAATTTGGTCTTGTAGATATAAGCTAAGGTATAAGATATAAGCTAAATTAGCGAGTCTTCGTAAGGAGTGTCATTCCCTAAGTTGTAGATTAACTTTGCGGCTCGGCCATGGAGATTTTCAATTGACCTGAATAGCTCAGAGTTGCTACAGTTTGCCCATGTAACAAGGCCATAAATAATTGAAGGAAAAATAACACTAAAATAGAATTGTTCCAAAACGCTCTTAGGTAGGAATTTTTTCAATATAGGTTGAGTTTATTGGCAAAGCTCTTTTTCACTTCAGGTAGGTGTGGTGTCCATGTCAGCCTGTCGTCTACAGTTACATCGAGTAGCCTCGATTTGTTAACCATTTTAGCAAAGCAATCTCCGATAGTAACGGGTGGAGTAAGCCCCCCCCCCGGGGGGGTTCTCCCAGAAAAATTGGGTGGGGGTGTGCGGCCCGCTTCCTGAAACCCTTACCCTATTTCAGACCAAAATCTGCGATTTTCCCTACCCTATTTCAGACCTGACCAAAAATTTGATACCCTATTTCAGACCTATTTCACGTACAAAGTTGGTGTAAACAGAATTAAAAGACAAAAAAGAAGGGCTTTTGTTGATGGTATTATCGGCTAAAGATGAAGAAGTAGCTTCTTCTAAAAAAACATACCGAATTCAAGACAAGAGTGCACCTACCATACCCTATTTCAGACCAAAATCATCAAAACTGATACCCTATTTCAGACCAAAACGACTAAAACAACCATACCCTTTGGGGCCGCACCCCCCTGGGAGTAGACCCCCACAGTACTGGTTTTAGATAAGAGCATAATCTCACTCTTTGTAGGGTGTGACAAGTATAAATGTTGTGACAAGGATAAAGATTGTTATCAAAATGTCTCATAAAATCAAGAAATATTTGTGTTGGAGAACACAGAACAAAGTCAATCAAATGTAGGATACTTCACAAATTAATGTGAAAGTAAGCTGAAGCCACTCTAAGGGCACTAAGGCCACAAGGTAGCGGGAATTACCCCTTAAATCTACCAAAGCAAAGATTGAGCCCAAGCATTAGCAGCCATGGACAGCTGTTTCGGCCTTGTTAGGCCTCATCAGCATGGCATAGCTAATACTCAGGCTCAAGTACCCACATATCAATAAAACAAGCAATGAAGACGTAAAGCTTGTGGGATGTGGCCCAAAGCTAGTTAACCAACAGTGCGTAGTTTACCGCTTTTCAATGTAACCTGTGCGATACAGGCAGCTATGTTGGTTATACTCGTGGACATCTGCATGCACGCGTGGTTAGCCACAACAGCACTTCATCCTCTGTGCGGAAACATTATGATAATGACCACGCGAGCGCAGTCCCTGAAGACCTCCTTAGTTGTTTCAAAGTACTGAAAAAATGAAGGAACAAATTTGATTGTTTAATTAACGAAATGCTGTACATCAAACAATTAAGACCACGCTTGAATGTACAGACAGATTCGACCCACGCCAAAGTATTTATTTAAATTAACCCCATTAATGTAAATCTAAGAACGTACTCCGTTGAAATCGCTTGTATTATTCATTCCTTGAGAATGGCGTCATGAGGTCGCCGAAACGTCGGAACATTATATCGCTAGTTTTTACTTGCCTGTGTATTTCTAAAGCATTAATAATAATAATAATAATAATAATAATGATGATGATGATGATGATGATGATGATGATGATGATGATGATGATGATGATGATGATGATGATACAATCTTTTTCCAGGAGTCCATGTGTGGGCTCCCTCCCAGTTGGCTTGACTCCAGCTCAGTCCCAAAGAGCACTGCAACGGTAGCGCAGACGGGAGGTATAGGAGCTTTTGTTCACACATTAGGCTTGGATAATCATGCTAGTAAATTGACGTATTACGTCAATATAGCCTACGTCGCAGACAGTGAATCCACCCGAGAACGATATCCAGGTTTTCACGTACGGTTTGCGAGTCAAGCCCGGCTGCAATGCAGTCTAGTGCAGACAAAACCCGGGCCAGGGCCAATGGGCTACCTTTTGGGGTACCCTGATAATTTAAAAAATGATATTATGTTACAAAAAAATCCTGATTTTAAAAATGGCTAATTATAATAACTGAATGCCTGAGCTATAGATGCCACGGAGCTAAGGGCCTGTTTATATGAGGTTTTCCAGCCCGGTTAGGCAGGCTGGCCCGCTTTAGCGGGCAGTGCATGGCTCGGCTCATGCCTTATTTCTTCATGCTTGTGTTTATATGAGAAGGCGGGCTGGCCGGCCTGCCGAGATCTCGGCTCAAAAAACTGAGATCTCGGTAGGAGGGCCAGCTCGCCTTCTCATATAAACTTGAAGAAATAAGGCATAAGCCGAACCAGCACGGTAAAGCAGGCTCCCGGGAGCAGGCCAGCCCACCTAACCGGGCTAGAAAACCTCATATAAACAGGCCCTAAATTATTGAGTTGAGTGAAAGAATTACAAACCCATAAAAAATATATTAAAAGTCGATGAAAACGAAAGAGTCTCTGTATCTGTGTGTATGCTATGAAAACTCGGGTGGCGGGGTGCAAATTTGGAAAAACGATCAACACCAACCATTGTTGAAAAGGGTATCAAGCACATAAACTGGCGCTTTGAAATCTTATGTCACCCATAGGTTACTTTTGAGATATTTAAAAAATTCGGTGATCTTCACATTGCCATACCCTTATGGAAGCCCACTGGAATACACTCCACTCTTTTTGTTCATAAGAACGTTGAAGCTGGGATTGACACACATTTTTATTCAGTTCTGCAAGATTACTTGTTAGAAAGGTAGATCGCCAACATAGACTTACATGCAGGAGGGCTGTAAAAGTTGCTTTTTATGTTCTACGTATAAGGGACATTTGCAAGACAGTACTGACCTGTCATTTTACTTAGCATTATTTATGAAATATGAAATATGAAATATTTATGAAATATCCCAATAATTTTTAGTTGGTAGTATTACATTTAGTGTGCCCTGTTAGCAGGTCCTACCAGGCATTCCGGTCTATGAGAGGCAACCGGTAAAACGACGACACAAGGCCAACATACTTCAATTTGCAAAAACTGCTAAAAACTCAAGAACAACTCATTTTGCTGAAGCCCAAAATTGCGCGTGTTCAAATCCGCGCATGTCTTCGTAGCGTTGCCTCTCAAATGTACGAATACGGCACCGAATTCGCTGCTGAAAGTTCTGGAAAGAAAGGGTTTTCGTTGACCTAAGAGCAGAAGACATCAAACGATGCTTCGAAAGAGGTTACTGTTATGGTTTGAGAGTCCAGCTACAATCTTGGACAAAACTGTTGAGAAAACTGAGCTTAGAAGCCTTTGTACGTGCAAACAGTGGTCAACTGAGTTTCAAAGCCCCCCCCCCCCCTCCCCCAATTCAATGTTGTCTGCGCCTCCTAACAATTTCCCTGACAATGGCGGCTTCCCAACTTCAACATTGAAAAGGGGGAGGGGGGGGGGGGGAGTTACTTAAGGGATATTGTTGACTCATACACATTGGAGAAGGATTTTTGGGTGCTAGAAGGCCTATTTTCTCAAGTAGTTTCGTCCGAGATTGTAGTTCCGTTTGCGGCTTCATTGTACATGAACAGGATCACAGATGCAGTCCCGTGGCGTCTATGACTCTGATTTTTCTGATATTTTTTTTATAAAATATTTGTTTTATAATTATTCAGGGTAGCCCATAGGGTAGCCCATGGGTTAGCCTACGGGTTCTGGCCCAGGTTTTGTTTGTTGGTCTTGTTGTACCACAATTGCTAGTAACTTTGCAATCTGATTGGCTAATTTGCTATTGTCAATAAGAGTCTAGGCAACGCTGCTTGCGTGAAAATTTGTTGTGGACTCACTCGGCTGCGCCTTGTGAGTCCACAACATTTTGACCACTATGATGACGAATGTCATTGTCAATAAGAAATTAGTTGGCTGCTGTACTGTGGACAATCCTTTTGTCTCGGATCATCTTGCTGTGCACAGTCTTGTTGGACCTTGCTAAAATACCACTCGAGCGTAAACGAATCTCATATCGCAAAATTCGTGATATCGATTTCAGCGAGTTTTGTGGTCAGTTGGAGAGCACCAGGCTAGTAAGGGATGCTGCTTCTTTTAGTCTCGGTGAACTTGTTTATGAGTATAACACTACATTAAAGTCGTTGTTGGACAGACACGCGCCTCCGAAGACTAAGACCATTACTCCTCACCCAACCGCCCTATGGTACACTGAGGAAATACGATCTGAAAAGAAAAAACGCAGAGCTCTCGAGCGGCGCTGGCGTTCTTCAAAACGAGAATCGGATTATTCTAGATTTAAGGAACAATGCCTTAGAGTGAACGCTTTGATCAAGAAAACGAAAGTTGACTATTACTCAGGCATTATACGGGAGAGTAGTAATAATCCCCGAACTCTTTTCAATACGGTAAATAAGCTCCTACATAAGCGCGTGCCCGCGGAGTATCCTTCAGGGTGTGCGTCCGATGGTGATCTTGCTAACAAGTTCATTGACTTCTTTGGTGAGAAGATTACAGTTCTGCGAAACTCACTTGACTCCACATCTGATATTGTTGTGGAGTCCGATGCCATTGTCCATCAGCGTACCTTGCCATGTTTTAAGTCTGTAACATTGTCTGATGCCTCGGAATTACTTAGTAAGATGACCATCAAGTCCTGTCCTCTTGATCCCGTCCCTGCTTCTGTTTTGAAGCAGTGCAGATCAGTTCTTTTGCCTGTTTAGGCAAGGTATTTACATATATATACTCACATTGTAAATCAGTCTTTATGTTCAGCTGTTTTTTCCAGACTGTTTTAAGCTTGCATTGTTGAATCCTCTTCTCAAAAAGCCCACACTTGATGTTCAAGTTTTTTCGAATTTTCGTCCTATTTCAAATTTGATGTTCACGTCTAAACTTACTGAGAAGGTGATGGCATCTCAGTCGATTAATTACATTTCTAGTAATGGACTTGATGAAATACTACAATCTGCATATAAACAATTTCATAGTACCGAAACAGCCTTAGTCAAAGTCTTTAATGATATTATCTTAGACGTTGATAGGAATAGGACTGTCATCTTACTTTTATTAGATCTTTCGGCCGCTTTCGATACGGTTGATCACACTATACTGATTGAGAGATTAGCAAACCGCTTCGGTCTTCGCGATCTAGCTCTGGCCTGGTTTAAATCATACCTTAGCGACAGAACTCATTTTGTGAGCATTCGTGGTGCGCGGTCTGTCACGAGTTCGCTGTAGTGCGGAGTACCACAGGGCTCCGTGCTTGGACCGATTTTATATCTGCTCTACACCTCCCCATTGGGGGATATTGTCAGACAATACAACATATATGGGCTATCATTTCTATGCTGATGATACTCAGTTGTATCTGTCTTTCAATTCTCTCAGTGGGGATGATCAAGCTTATTCTGTCTCTCAGGTTGAATCTTGTGTTAGAGATATCGACCCTTGGATATCTTGTAACAAACTTCAAGTTGAACAGGGACAAGACGGAACTGCTCGTTATCAGTTCAAAATATCGGCCACGCCCATCCATAGTTCCTATCCATAGTTCTGAGACTGCTCTACTTCGAGTGCATAATGACATTCTCCGATCTATCGACAATGGGGAAGGTGTTATATTAGTTTTGCTTGATCTGTCCGCAGCTTTTGACACTGTGAATCATGAATTGCTTTTATCCCGTTTGTCTACATGCTATGGACTTTGTGGATCGGTCCTCAAGTGGTTTACCTCTTATTTGACCAATCGCACTCAG